>PVLC010007246.1:0-64365 GCA_004027655.1 Graphiurus murinus | reverse complement strand
GCTACACTCCCAGCCAAACAGGGTCTCTCTAGGTTTTTGTTGTTTTATTTTGTTTTCTGTTCTTGAGACCAGGGTCTTACTAAGTCTTCCAGGCTGGCCTCAAACTCTCTCAGCCTCCCAAGTACTGAGACTACAGGCACACGCTACCAGGTCCAACCCTGACAGCTTTGTCTCTGGTCCATTTGAGGATGCTTTTTCCTCTGCCCACCTTTGAAATGTGGATCTTCCTCTGGGCTCTTTCCTTGGCCCTTAGACTTTCATGTTCTGTATATATTCCTCCTAAGAGACATCATGATTTCAGCTATCACCTCCATGCTGGGTGATACCCAAATCTTCATCCCAGTCTTCTCTCCAAGATCACCATCATCATCATCTCCTCCTCCTCCTCCTCCTCCTCCTCCTCCTCCTCCTCCTGCAGTACTGGGGATTGAACACAGGCATGTTCTACCTCCAAGCTACACCCCAGCCATATTTTATTTTTTATTTTGAAACAGGATCTCACTAAATTACTGAGGGCCTAACTTGTTGAGGCTGGCCTTGAACCTGCGATCCTCCTATCTCAGTCTCCCAAGTTACAGGCATGTGCCACCACGCCAGGATTCTCTCCAAGATATTCTGTACATAAATATATTATTTTGGGGGGGGGTTGGGAATTAAACCTATAGGCATTCGAGCTCCAAACTACACCCCAAGCCTTTTTTTATTTTAAAACAGGGTCTTACTAAATTGCTGAGGGTTCTGCCTGCTAAAGTGCAGAGGCTGGCCTCCAACCTGTGACCCTCCTGTCTCAGCCTCCAACGTACTGTGATGACACCATGCCCATCTTTGCACATGAATATATTGTGTTTTTTTTTTTTTTTTGGTGCTGGGGATTGAACCCAGGGGCATTCTACCTCTGAGCTACACCCCAAGTCCTATTTTTTACTCTTTATCTTGAAACAGGGTCTCACTAAGTTGTGGAGGGCCTCACTAAGTAGCTGAGGCTGGCTACAAACCTGTGATCCTCCTGTCTCAGCCTCCCAAGTACTGGGATTACAAGTGTGCACCACCACGCCTGGCTCTAACTTATTTATTTATTTATTTATTTTTGCGGTACTGGGGATTGAACTCAGGGGCATTCTACCTCTGAGCTACATCCCCAGCCCTATTTTTTATTCTTTATTTTGAAACAGGGTCTCACTAAGTTGCAGAGTGCCTCACTAGGTAGCTGAGGCTGGCCGCGAACCCGGATCCTCCGGTCTCAGCCTCTCGAATGCTGGGATTACAAGCATGCGCCACCACGCCCGGCTCTGACTTATTTTTTATATTGAAACAGGGTCTCATTAAGTTGCCAAGGGCCTCACCAAGTTGCTGAGGCTGGTCTCAAACCTGTGATCCTCTTGTCTCAGCCTCCCCAGCACTGGGATTACAAGTCCACCACCACGCTCGGCTTGCACATGAATATATTCTAATGTAGATGGCAGAACCAATCTCTTTGCTGGATCCAGGCATGTCCCACAATCACCACAGACATAAGAGGTTCAAACAAGAACTTAGTTGAGTAAGTTTTTGTCTCTTCCTATTTTCCCATCTCTGAACAGCTGCTCTGTCCATCCAGGCATGCAAGTGGGAAAGGTGGCCATCTTCTTTGACACCATCCTCTTCCTCACTGTCATATCCAAACATAAAAGCCTGCTGATTAGCATATCTCTAGGTTTTTCCTACCTACCTGTTGCCTCTTCTGCGTCCTTGACGCCAGGGGCATAGCCCCAGCCTTTAGCATTGGCAGCAGCTTCCTGGTTTTTCTTACCTCCACTCATTCCTTCAGGCGTATCTTCTCAAAAACGGAAAGTTTCTGCAGATTGAAACCCTGCAGTGGCTCCCTATGGCATGGCCTCTGCGATCGAAAAGCGTTCAATGAGCAGCCCCAGCCAGCCTTGCCAGCAGCATCATTCTCCTATGGTTTAGGCTTTAGCAGCCCAACCTGGAAATTCACAATAGCATATGATATGTAAACCAGTCCTTGAAGTTGAATAGAAGTTAGCCAGGGAGAGGAGTAGGGTGGGCATTCCAGCTATAGGGGACAGCATGTGCACATGCAAAGGCCACGAGCTAAGAGGAGACAGATTCAAGGCAGTGGCAGCAGTCCGCTGTGGCTGGACTAGAAGGTGCATAGTGGGTAGTGACTGGAGGGATAGAGGAGCCGGATATTGCAAAGAGATTTGAAAAGAGTTTGGCTTCTGTCCTGTTGGCAACAGGGAGCCCTGGAAGAGTTTGAAGCAGGAGAGTGATTTGATCAGACCCATATTTGGAACGATCACCTCAGTGGCCAACATGGAGGGTGGACTAGGAAGGCAGGACTGGAGGCTGAGAGGCCAGGTAGGCAGTAGATGCAGGGATCCAGGCAGGTGCTGTGGAGGTCTGAACCAGGGCACTGGAGGAGGGAAAAGAGGAGATGGTTTTGAGAAAGATGAGGCTAAACTCTACAAAAAACCAAAACAAAACAAAACAAAAACATGTTGAGTGCTGGCAGTATCATTTTAATATTAAGAAGATATATTAGTTGGGTGGAATTTCAAATTTGCCTGGATGTGACTGTGAGGAAGACTGTGAGGTCAAGGGGAGGGAGAGCCATTTATCTGACTTAAATGCCAGGTTGAGCCCCATGTGGTGGCGCACGCTTGTAATCCCAGTACTTGGGAGGCTGAGACCGGAGGATCTCAGGTTCCAGGCCAGCCTCAGCAACTTACCGAGACCCTCAGCAACTTAGTGAGACCCTGTTTCAGAATAAAGAATTAAAAAAAAAAATAGGACTGGGGGTGTAGCTCAGAGATAGAATGCCCCTGGGTTCAATCCCCAGTACGCAACAACAACAACAACAAAAAGCCAGGTTGGATGGAGACGTCCCCATGGAGAGGAACCCAGGTCTGGGGGTGGGGTGGAGAAGTGACATGGTCAGATTGGATGTGTTGATTTTGTTCTGTTTTATTTTTGGGTAATGGGGATTGAACTTAGGGACATCCTACTTCCAAGCTACACTCCCAGCCCTATTTTATTTTCTATTTTGAAACAGGGTCTCTAAGTTGCTGAGGGTCTCAGTAAGTTGCTGAGGCTGGCCCGGAACCTAAATTCTTCCTGTCTCAGTCTCCCAAGTACTGGGATTAAAAGCCACCATGCCAGGCTTTTTTTGTGTGTGGTACTAAAGATTGAACCCAGGGGCATTCTACCTGTGAGCTACACACCCAGACCTTTTTAAAAATTTTTTGAAACAGGGTCTCACTAAGTTGCAGAGTGCCTCACTAAGTCGTTGAGGCTGGCCACGAACCTGCAATCCTCCTGTCTCAGCCTCCCAAGTACTGGGATTACAAGCATGCGCCACCATGTGTGGCCATGCCTGGCTTTTAAAAGAGTTTGATTGTCTTTTTTCCTATTTTCTTTTTTGGTACTGGGGATTCAATCCAGGGCATTGCTCATGGAAGGCAGGCACTTTACCACTGAGTCACATCACAGTCGGGACATGTTGATTTTGAAGTGTTTTGGGAACCTCCAGAAACTGCCTGGGTATCCAGGTCTGCAGACTTAGAGACCTAAACTGGAGACAAATTTAGGATTATCAACATAGAGAAAACAGTTGTGGGAAGGGATGATTCACCCGAGCAGCCCAGAAAGCAGAACAGAGAGTGAAGTTTATTAGATGCCAAGAGGAGTTTTCAAAGGTAGTTGTGGCCACATCCTGGAGAGAAGGGTCAGGAGGATTGAAAAGTGCCTGTTGTACTTGGCAAGGAGCAGGGAGCAGGGACTGTGGAAGGTCAGAGACTGGGCATCGGTCCCTTCATCCTCAGCAATGCATCACTCTAGCCACCAGGGGGCAGCGGCCACATGGAATCCAGAGAGGAGGAATTCACTGGGGCCATGGAGCTGCCAGATGAGTTGGGGCTTGGTCCATAGAGAGGCTGTTTTTCGTGTGTGTGTGTGTGTGTGTGTGTGTGTGTGTGTGTGTGTGTGTGTGTGTGTTGGGGTTGGGGGCACCCCTGAGTGAAGGGAGCAGAGAAGAAGTCCTGGGAAGGGAGAAGACACTGTGTGGGTGATTAGAAACGACCACAGCTGGGCATGGTGGCGCTCACTTGTAATCCCAGCATTTGAGAGGCTGAGACTGGAGGATCTGGGTTCAAGGCTAACCTCAGCTACCTAGTGAGGCACTCTGCAACTTAGTGAGACCCTGTTTCAAAATAAAGAATAAAAATTAGAGCTGGGGATATAGCTCAGAGGTAGAATGCCCCTGAGTTCGAGATCCCCAGTACTGCAAGGAAAAAAAAAAAAAAGAGAGAGAAACGACCAGTCCCAAGCCAGGCGTGGTGGTGGTGCAGGCTTGTAATCCCAGTACTTAGGAGGCTGAGACAGGAGGATCGCAGGTTCACAGCCAGCCTCAGCAATTTAGTGAGGCCATCTGTAACTCAGTGAGATCCTGTTTCAAAATAAAAGAATAAAATAGGGCTGGAGGTTTGGCTCAGAGGTAGAATGGTAGAATGCCCCTGGGTTCCATCTCCAAAAAAAAAAAAAAGAAAGAAAGAAAGAAAGAAAGAAACGACCAGTCCTAGTTGGATGTGGTGGTGTACGCTTGTAATCCCAGTACTTATGAGGCTGAGACCGGAAGATCCGGGTTCCTGGTCAGCCTCAGCTACTTAGTGAGGGAAAAGAAAAAGAAAAAAGAAACGACCAGTCCTGCTTTATCGTTTCCTTTCATGGGCTTTAGGGCATGCAGGGTGTGGGGAGAGAGGGGTCAATCAAGACAGTACTTCCAACAGCCATGAGTTTGTATTTTTTTTTTTTTTTTTCTCAACTGAGTATTGAACTCAGGGGTATTTTACCTCCAAGCTACATTCCCAGTCCTATTTTTATTCTTTATTTTTGAAACAGGGTCTCACTAAATTGCAGAGGGCCTAAGTAGCTGAGGCTGGCCATGAACTTGCCATTCTCCTGTCTTAGCCTCCCAAGTACTGGGATTACAAGCGTGTGCCACCGTACCCGGCTGGGTTTGTAGTGTGTGTGTGTGTGTGTGTGTGTGTGTGTGTGTGTGTGGTACTAGGGATTGAACCCAGGGGTGTTCTACCTCTGAACTACACCCCAGCCCTATTTTTTTTTTCTTTTCTTTTTTTTTGAAACAGGACCTCACTAAATTGTTGAGGCTGGCCGAGAATCTGCTATCCTCCTGTCTCAGCCTCCTAAATACTGGGATTACAGGCATGTGGCACCACGCCTGGAAATGAGTATTTTGGACCTTGAGTTTCTCTACTCTCATTTCTTTTTAGTCCTACTTTGCATTCTGTGTTCAAAATGTACTGAACTTCGTGAGTTTTCACCTGCTTCCATGTGGAAGTCCTTTCTCCATGGAACACTTTCTCCACCCACCTCTCCTTATCCTCCAGGTCTAATCTCAGGCTTCATCTCCTTCCAGGAGCCTTGCCTCACTATTCTCCACCTTCCTCTGGCTTCCACAGATGACACCCATATCTTGATGTTCTCATTTGTCATCACTCATTTGTGGTCTGCTTTATTTATTTTTTTATTATTTATTTATTTTGCGGAACTGAGGATTGAACCCAGGGGCATTCTACCTCCAGGCTACACCCCCTCCCAGCCCTATTTTTACTTCTTTATTTTAAAACAGAGTCTCATTAAGTTGTAGAGAACCTCACTAAGTAGCTGAGGCTGACTGCGAACCCGGATCCTTCTGTCTCAGCCTCCCAAGTACTGGGATTACAAGCGTGTACCACCACACCTGGCTTAATATTTTAAATTTTGAAACAGGGTCTTGATAAGTTGCTTAGGGTCTGGCTTAGTTGCTGAGACTGGCCTCAAACCTGAGATTCTCCTCTCTCAGCCTCCCAAGTACTGGAATTACAGGCATGGGCTACCATGCCCAGCTAAAATTAACCAATTTTAAGTGTGTAGTTTGATGAGCTTACACACACACACACACACACACACACACACACACACACACACACACACGTGTAGCCACCACCACAATCATGATACAAAACATTTTCACTGCTGGGCATGGTGGCCCATTCCTGTAATCCAGTATTTGTGGGAATCACAGGTTTCAGGCCAACCTCAGCAACTTAGTGAGACCCTGTTTCAAAATAAAAATAAAATAGGGTTGGGTGTGTAGCTTGGAGGTAGAATGCTCCTGGGTTCAATCTTCAGCAACACACACACACACACACACACACACACACACACACACACACACTTTTTTTTCCCCATTAACCCAAAAAGTTTCCTCTTATTCCTTTGGCCATCGGTCCCCTCCTCCCCCTCCAGTCCTTTCAACCACTGAATAGCTTTTCTGTCACAATACTTGTGCTCTGTCTAGAATTTCATAAAATGGAATCCTACAGTACGAGGTCTCTATCTAGTTCCTTTCACTTCGCCTTTGAGGTTCATCCATGTGGCTGTGTATATCAATAACTGCGTATCTATTGTCGCGTCCCTCCCCAGGTGAGGGTTTCTATGGGGGCAGAGTTGTATCTTGTTCACCTTTGTTTCTTCAGCTCCCAGCATGGTGCTAGCACACGGTGGAACTCGGTGCATGTTTCTTAAAAAGAACGGAACCAGATGCCCTGGGAGAGCAAGCCTAGGAGGGCTTGGGAACCTGGGGTGCACATTGGGAAGGGCCCAGCGCAAGATGCCGCAGCCTTCGTGCCAGACTGCAGCTGCTCCCCCACTGACCGGGCTGTTGCCACTCAGCGGGCCCCAGCTCCCAGCCCCTGTCCAATGTGCCTCCCTCCTTCTGGCCTCAGTGCCCCCAGCCTCCTCTGGCTTTCAGAAGCCTCCACACCATTAAGCCCTGTTCCAGGACCTCACCTCTCTGTTTCAGGGCTCCTCTCTCTGCGCCCCTTTTTAGGATGACGGAGCCAGCTTGTTGCCCCATCCTGGGAGCTAGGCTATGATTCCTCTTCCTCTCTCTCTTTCCCTCTCCCCTTCCTCTCCCACTCAAACTTATCTGCCCACGGGAGGCACCTGTGGGAATCTCTAAATTTTATACACACCAGAAAAGCCTCTGTTTCTCTCTCTCTCTTCCCCCTTGGGTCCTCCCTCCTCCTTCACCTCCTCTTCTCTTCCCAGTGCTTTTCATTCTTTTGACACCCTCACTCTGCTTTCTTCTCGCCATTCCCATCAGTTTCCACGCATCTACCTCCCGGTCTCCCTTCCTCTCCACCATTCTCCTCCTGTCCTTCTTCCTCCCCTAGCCTCTCTCCGTCTGCCTCTGTCTTCAGGGCTTCCCACCCTTCCAGGCCTCTCTCTCTCTTTCTGAGACGGGGCGCTGCTATGTCGCTCACATTGGCCTTGAACTCCTGGGCTCAAGTGATCATCTGCCTCAGCCTCCCTAGTAGCTGGGACTGCAGGTATGAGCCGCCATGCCCGCATCCACGCTTTCCCTTCATCCATGTTGCCCCTTCTCCTGGAACCCCTTCCTTTTTTCTTTTCCTAGTTTGCTCCCTTCCCCTTTGTGTGCCTCCATTTCCCTTATCTTACTCCCTTTACCCTCAGGGGCTATAAGGAAACCCAAGGCTTGCGATCTAGACACCAGAAGTACACACACACACACACACACACACACACAGAGCCATAGATGCATGAACAGAGATGTTGCATTAGGGAGTGTGTGCATCTATCAAGACATATATTCAGATACACACACAATTAAGAGTATCTACTGCTACACAAGGTGGCACGCAGCTATAATCCCAGGTACTTGGGAAACTGAGGCAGGAAGATTGCAAGCTCAAGGTCATCCTGGGCAACTTAGCAAGACATTGTCTCAAAATACAAATAAAAAGGATGGGACAGCCAGGTGTGGTGGTGCACACCTCTAATCCCAGTACTTGGGAAGCTGAGATAGGGGAGATCACAGGTTCAAAGCCAGCCTCAGCAACTTAGTGAGGCCCTATTTCAAAATAAAAATAAAAAAGATAACATAGGGCTGGAGGTGTAGCTTAGAGGTAGAATGCCTCTGGGTTCAATTTCCAGTACCACAAAAGGTGGAAGGCTGGGATGTAGTTCAGTGGTAGAGCACTTGCCTACCATGTGTGAAGCCCTGTTTTTTTATTTTATTTTTTTGTGGTACTGGGGATAGAACCCAGGAGCACTCTACCTCTGAGCTACACCCCCAGCCCCTTTTTATTCTTTATTTTTGAAACAAGGTCTCACTAAGTTGCGAAAGGCTTCACTAAGTAGCTGAGCCTGGCCGAAAACCCAGATCCTCCTGTCTCAGCCTCCCAAGTACTGGGAATACAAGCGTGCACCACCATGCCCAGCCTAAGCCCTGGGTTTAATCCCCAGTATCCCACACACAAAAACATTCATAGCTTGCAATGTATTATATACTTAGTATAACCCAGATACAATTATTTTATACATATTTCTGAAATGTGAACAAGCAAAATGAGAAGAGAATGAGCATGCAAACTGACTCACATAGGAATGACCACATATGTATGCCCCCATACCCAGAGATGGACCTCAGTCATGTGCAGACACACACTCCTCAGAGAAATCCAGTACTTCTTTCAGAAGTGGGGAGAGCACAGTCATTTCCTCTGTATTGTGTGCTCTGTACCACGTAATCTTTGTCTGTGCCTGGTGTGTATACACGTGCTGCATCAACCCTCCTGGGGTTGCAGCTCAGGGCTGGGTAGAGCCCTAAAAATCCTTTAGGATGAGCCACACCCAGGGTTTGCTTGAGTCTCCTGTTGGATTTGTCTCTGGTAAGTACAGGAGGGAAATCAGCTAGTACTTACTATGTATATACTCTGGATAATTAAGAGATAGCAATCATGCATAGGCTGTGGCCAACAGAGCCTCAGCATACAGTCCAAAAGACATAGGTGACAGACTTAGCATGTATCAAAGCAGCTTCTTTGGCCTAAGGACTTGATGATCTCATTTGCTTAGTGTGTACTCATCGTACACATACTTATCATGTACTTGGTCATTCTTAGAAAGGTGACTCCTCCCTCCCATGTGCTGGTCCTTTGAGTGAGGTGTTGGGGCGGGGAGGCAGGGGACAGGACATTCTTGGCCCTGTCTTGTCCTAGAACTTCCCTTCTAGGTACACAGGGTAACTGCAGCTCCTCTTGGGTCTATTGTGCCTGCACAGACTGTGGGGCTCAGGAGTCTGCTGGGATATTTGTTGCAGGGTCCAGTGTTTCTTCTTGCTTTTTCCAGAGTGAGCAGCTCCTGTCATCACATATGCTTTGTGTGTGTGTGTGTGTGTGTGTTGGAGATTTAACTCAAGGTATTTCTCTTCTACTTCAAACTACACCCACAGCTCTTTTTATTTTTTGTTTTGAAACAGTGTATTGCTAGGTTGCTGAGTCTTGCTAAATTGCTGAGGTTGGTCTTGAACCTGCAGTCTGTCTTAGCCTCTCAAATACTGGGATTACAGGTATATTCCACTATGCGTGGAATAGGCTTTTTTAGTTACCTATGCTTTTTGAGTTCCCACCTTACTAGTGGGGTGCTCTGCCTCTGAGTGACATTTCCAGCTCTTTTTATTTTTTATTTTGAGACAGAGTCATGTTGAATTGCTCAGGCTGGCCTTGAACTTGTGATCCTCGGGTCTCAGCCTCCAGAGCTGCTGGGATTACAGGTGTGTGCCATCTTACCTGGCTCTCTTATGTTTGATTGTGTTATGCACACTCTGTGGGTCCCCAGCATCTGCTCTTGGATGTCTATTTATGTTCATACCAAATAGATATCTTAGTTGGTGTGTTGATTTTCTAGGCATAGGGGTGGAGGAACTGCCTAGATTTATTAGTGATGTGCACACTGTGGAGGTCCTGGGAAGCTGCTTCCCATGTGGTTTCCGATGGATATGTGTCCCTTATATTCATACCCTGATGGTCTCATGTGCCTAGTTTGTGTATAGGTGGGGTAGGGATTTTCTGTATTTGTTTTGTGCACACACTGTGGAGCCCGCTCTGCCTAGGGCTCTTAAGTGGTTGCGCTATTACACACTTGCTGCGTAAGTCCCCGAAGCTAGTCTGTATGCACAGGGGTTGATATTTCTTGCATTCATTGTGTTGTGCACTCAGCGTGGGTCCCAAGAGGCTGTTCTGCACGGGGAGTAGTAGGTAGTTCCGTGTCTATTATGCACGTGCTGCTTAGGTCCCAGGTACTTACTTTGTACGCCCGCGGGGTAGGTGTTTCCTGTATTTATTTCTGTTACGCACTTGCAGTGTAGGTCCCGAGAGCCTTCCCTGTACACGTGGGCAGTTGGTGATTCTCGTGTTTCTCGAATGCACATGTCGTAAGGGTCCCCTGTGCCCACTCAGGACACCTGGGGCAGCTGTGCCAGTAACAAAGCCAAGGGTGGTGGTGGCTGGTAAACTGCACGAGCCCGCAGCATCTGCTTCCTCCTCCCTCCTCTCCAACACCCCCTTCCAGGCCTAGGTATAACTTGCTGACTTATCCTCCTTCTTGCACCTCCATGCCCCCACCAGCAGGGGGCAGGAACCAGGCGCCCTCCACTGACCAGGGAGGACCTTCTCTGGCCCAGGGCCCCTTCCTGAGGTTCCCTCTTTTCCTTCTTAGCCCTTACCGTGCAATCTTGTGCCTGGCACAGGAGTGGCGCTCTGAGAACCAGCTTTGCCCTCCTCCCTCCCCTCTCCCCGCTCCCCTTGGGGCTCCCCTAGACCCTCTTGTCACCCTGGGCTCTGCTCTCACCGCAGCCTGCACCTTCCTGCTTTCTCTTGGTTCTCTTTGTCCCCCTTCCCTGTCTTTTCTAGGTCTCATCCTCTGTCTTACTCTCCATTTATCTCTTCCTGTCTCTGTCTTGTATCTCCCTGTAGATCTCTGCCCACCAGAAAGCCTCTTCCAGTGTTTTTCTCCATCTGGTTGTATCATTCTCCGTATCTCCTTAAGTTTCCCCTTTCCTGTCTCTTTCTTGAAGTCTCTGTCCATGTCTCTCTGTGTATCTGTTTCTCTGCATCACTTTGACTCTCTAAGTCTCTGTCTTTTCTTTCTGTCTCTTTTGTCATCTATTTCTTTTTGTTTGTTTTTATGTCTTGGACACTGTGTTTCTTTGTGTGTGTTTTCTTTTTGATTTGTTTCTTAGGTTCTTTCCCAGAATACCCATGTATATTTCTCTGTGTTCTGCCGCCTCTCACTAATTACCTGTTTCTTTCTCTATCTCTACCTTTTTCTGTCTCTATCTTTTGGCCTCTGTTGGTGTCTTTCTGTCATTGTACATTTCTTTCTCTTTCAATGGCTCTTGATATCTCTGCTCTCTACTTCTGCAGGGCTCTATCTCTCTTATCTCTGGGTCTATCTCTCTGTCTCTGTGTCTTCCTATTTCTGTCTCTCTCCAACTCTACCATGCCTCTTCATCCCTCTCTCTCCTTGTGTAGCTCTTTCTTCCATGTCTGACTCTTATATGTCTCTCTCTCTCTCTCTCTATATATATATATATATATATACATATATATATATGTATATATGTGGACCATATATATAATATGGTCTCTATTTCCATGTCTCTGTTTCTCTGTGCTGTCTTTTGTGTCTCTGCATCTCTCTCTTTCTGCAAGGACCTCTTTTCCTTTTCTCTCTGTCTCTGGGTATCTCTGTGGCTCTTGGCGCCTCTCTCTGTCTTTATGTTCCATCAGTCCCCTCTCCCCCCACCCAGTCTGTCACTGTGTCTGTATGTCTCTGTGTCTCTGGACATCTCTCTGCCTCCACATCCCCTGTAATACTTGCCCTCTTCCTTTCCTCTTTGTCTCTGGGTGTCTCTCTGAATCTCTGGCTTTTAAGGCCTTTCTCTGCCTTTGAGGGTCCCTCTGTTCCCCACCTCTCTGTCTGTGTCCCTGAGTCTGTTTGTCTCTGTCTCTGTGTCTCTGTGAGTCTCTGGGCCTCAGGGTCTCTCTCTGGCTTTGCGTCCCCCCTCCGCTCTCTGCCCTTCTCCCTTTCCCCTCTGTCTCTGTATCTCTGTGGGTCTCCTGGCTTCTCCTGGTCTCGGTCCCCCCTCTGGTCCCCGCCCTTCTCTCTGTCGGTGTCTCTGTTTCAGTGTATCTCTGATATCTCTGAGTCTCGGAGTCTCTGTGTCTCTGTGGGTCTCGGGCCTCTCCCTGCCTCCGTGTCCCCTGCGCTCCCCGCCCTCTCCCTCTCCCTCTCTCCCCCCTCGCTCTCTCACTCGCGCTCTCTCTCTCTGAGCATCCTTGGGCCCGGGGTTGCCATGGGGACAAGGTGGGAGCCGGGGATGGCGCGCGCCTGGGCTCGCGCCGGCAGCTCAGGCGAGGAGCAGCGGCCAGAGCAGCGCCAGCAGCAGGCAGCGAGCGGGCGCGGGAGCGGGAGCGGGAGCGGGGGCAGCGTTGGCGGCGGCGGCTCCTCCTCGGCCATCCCCTCGGAGCCGTGCAGCTGACGCGCATGGCGAAGACAGCGGCGCCTACCGATGGGAGCAGCGGTAAGGCAAGGCGGCGCGGCGCAGCCGGGCGGGCGGGCGGCGGGCAGCCTCCTCCTCTCCCCAGCTCGCCTGCGCGCCCGCCCGCCCGCCCTCCCTTCCTCCCTCTCCCCTCGCAGCCCCTGCCCGCCCGCCCGCGCCGCGCTCGCCCTTCCATTTAAAAATCTTTAAAACTTTGCATATTAATATCTGCGCTTTGCATAATCTGACCCGCGCTTTATTGATTGCAAGAAGCTTAATGCAGCCGGCTCGGCCTATTGCAGAGCGCTCTCCGGGCGGGCGCCGCTCGCTCCGCACCGCGCTCCGGCTGCCGGCCGCTGCTGCGGCCCCGGCCCTCTCGCCTCCCGCCCGGCGCCCGGCGCCGGAGCTTTGCCCCCTGGCTGGGTATTTTTATTATTTGGGGGCGAAGGGGGGAATCGGCTTGCCGTTGGTGGCAGTGGGGGGGGACCATAGGAGAGATGAGGGGAGGGATGGGAAGAAATGGGAACGGAGAGGAGGTGACGGGGGAGAAGGAAAGGGGAGAGGGGCAAGAAGGATGGGGAAAGGAGAGGCGCGGAGGGGGTGGCGGCAGAGGACGGAGCTGGAAGGACGGAGGAGCGAGATCCGAGCCGAGACCCCGAAGAGAAAGGAGGGAGGCAGAGAAGCGCAGACTAGAGAAAGAGCCCGAGACAGCCCCGGAGCTGGCGGAGCACACCGGCAGGGGCCGCTTGGTCGCTGCCGCCCCCAGGCCAAAAAATAAAGAAAAGAAATAAAATAATGCCAATAAAAAGATGATGAAAATAAAACACAACGCTGCTGGGGCCACCGAACACAAAAAGGAGCGAGACTGGAGAAGAGTCGCGAGGTGGCATCTACTCCCGGCTGGCTGCGGCGCTTCGGGGAGGCTCCCCGGGCTGGGTGGGACCCCCATTTTCACCCTGCATTTGAGGAAGGGGTGACTGTGGAGAAAATGAGGCGAGAGGGGGTCAGGGCTGGTGGCGGTACCGCCTGCTTTTCTCTCTCCCCCTCTCTCTCTCTCCCTCTCTCTCTCCTTCGCTGGGGGTGTGGGGGCCGGTTAGTGTGGCGGTGGTGAGGATATTGGTTGGTGATGCTGTCTGAAGCTCCGGAGCAAGCAGGGTGCATGGGGGGGAGAGGTAAGAGGGCACCAGTAATGGGAAAGGGCTGGGGGTGGGAATGAGGGGGGAAAGAAAGGAACGGGGTGCCTCGGACAGCAGGGAGGGTGGGAAATGGGAAGAGGAAGCAGCCGGGATGGGGAGCGGAGAGGCGGTGGCGTTTCAGGCAGGAAGAGAGGTGGAAAGCGGAGCTCCAGGGCCCCAGAGTGATGTTGGGGAGCCGCGGTGCGCCCCTCAGCTCTCTGGGCAAAGTCTGTAACTTGGGGAACCCCTTTGGCTGCTTCTGTGTGCCTCTTTGCTCCCTTCTCTTTTCTTCCCCTTCTCACGTCCTTTCTCAGCTCCCTTTTCTCTATTTCCTTTATCAGCTTTGCGTTCTCCCAGTTTCCCAGTTTTCTCCCTCTTCGTACTCTCTCTGAAAGCCCCCCCAGCTTTTCTTTTACTGTCTCCTTTCTCTCTCTCACCTTCCTTTTTTATTCTTTTTTCCCTTCCCCCTTTTCCTATTCTTTCATTCTTTCCTTCCTGCCACTCATCCCCCCAGTTGCTGATCCTCTCTACCCCCTCCGTCATCCCCCCAGTTGCTGATCCTCCCTACCCCCTCCGTCAGTTTCATTTATTCATCACTTTTGCAGCATCAGCATTGAATGGGGTGCCAGGAAGAGGGGCTCGGGTGCAAAGGCAGGAATCCCCTAACTTCCCGCCAGGCCTAATCTCTATTCCGAAATCCCATGCATTTCTACCCTCTTTTTTCCCAGTTGGGGGCTTGGGCTGCCCTGGGGGTTCTGGTGCCACCCCATATTTCCTTCTGGCTTCTAGGGATGTCCTGCTGGATGCTCACTGGGGTGTGTGAGGGGGAGGGGGAGATCTTAAGTGAAGGCTCATGGCTGTGGACTCAGCCCCATTGAGAGAGAAGGGTGTGGACAGAGAAGAAAATGACACTGACGACTAACAGGAAGGAAAATAGGGGGGGGGTCGTCCATCTGAGAGAGTCCTTAGAGCTTCTGAGTCCCAGGTAAAAGATCCCAAGAGAAAGACTCTGGCCTGCTGACCACTCCCCACTTTCTTCCTCCACCTGGGGCCTATGGAACTGGGGAGTGGGTTCTGGATCTGGAGAAAGACCTAATCAGCATCTTAACTCAGTAGCTTATAGTCTCTTGCCATCCTGTCAGGCAAATTCATCTCCCCCACCCCGAGAGTATAAGGGGAAGGTGAAGAGTCGGTGCAGAGTCTGGTATGTACAGAGTCAGACCATGGCGGCAGCGTACATGTGTACAAGGCCTGCGTGCGTAGCAAGAGGTATTCAGGAAGGACTAACTGTGTGCAGGGCTTGAGAGTCTTGGCAGAGTTGGGAGCTAAAGGTGTAGAATCGTAACATGTGTTTTTGGTGTGTGTGGGGCATCAGGTGCCAGGGTCATGACTATAGGTGATGTCCGTGCAGGAGGGAGTCTGCGCATGTATTTGTACAGGTCTCTCCCCGTCTCCATGCTATGTACCACTCGCTGTGTGTGCACTCGGAAGGCCCTCTCTGGCTCTGCGTGTGGAAGTATCCACGCGTGTGCAGGTCTGTGTGCTGAGCCTGGCATTGGCGGCAGACATACGACCATAGTCTTACGTACAGCATGTTCGGAGGAGAGGCTCTGTGTGTAGGCTCTAGGTCTGAAGGTAGTGTGTGCACATGAGAATACACATTAAAGAAATTACACACGTGAAAGTACCATTTCTGCATGGAGCCATCATTGTTGTTGTTATTGTTGCCATTAGGGTCTGCTGTGTGTGTCCCAGTGAGCGGGTGAGGGGGTTTAAGAGGCAGGGGCTAGGTGGAGTGTGGAGGGACGTGTGAACATACTGAGGTCTCGGGTGTATAGGTAGGTTTGGCGGTAATGCTTGCACAGCAATCTTGAAGCAGGGTTCAAGAAAGCAGAACATGAAAAGATCTCCCTTCCCTGCAGTCTACCAGCCCACCAAAACCTTCCCTGGACCTTCGTAGCAACAGTGTCCCATATCAGGGGTGACTGGCTGGCAAGGATGGAGCCGTTCGGGGCCATTGGCAGCATCTCCAGTTGCTGGTAATGTGATTCCATGTCTACTTCCCGATTTATAGGTAGTGCTGAACAGAGGCCCAGCCATGCCCCTTTGAGAGGTCCAGCTCCCCATATTCCTGAGGCTGCTGGCCAACCCTTCGGCTGGTTACAGTGATATCTTTGGGGGGTCATTGGTAGCCGTCACTTTTGTCTGCTAGTCTTTAGAGGGAAAATGGAAATGTCTATGGCAGGGACCTGGTAGGAAAGAACTCAGCCGTAGTACACGTGCGTGTGCTTGTGCATATGCTTGCACCTGTGCTGTGCGTGTAATAAAGGCTGTTAGCTTGTATATCCTAGACAGTATGCTGGTCAGATATTTTTCCAGTGGGTCGATTAGCAATCACTCTGGGCCACATCCCATCTGGTTCATATCTACTCCCTTCTTGTATGCAGGGCCCATAGTCCAGAGCTTCTTCTTCCTACTAATGTGACAACCAAGCAGAGGACCCCAACCTTAGCACCTCACTGGTTGGAGCTTTTCATAGCCCTGGTGCATAATTGTAATGTGGAGGGGGACATGACCCATGAATGGGGGTGGGGGCAGATGGCCACCCCAAGGGCTGCTTGGACATCGATGGGGACAAGGAAGCAGTTTCCTTCTATGGCATGTGTTGATTAATTTCCAGGATTTTTCAGGATGGAAATGGCTGAGAAACTCTGGTGTGGAGAATTGTTAGAAGAGAGGGTGGGTGTGGAGTCTTCTCAGACTGGAGTCTGTTCTTCCTTCTAAATGTATCACTCATCGTTTTCCCCTTGGGCCCAATACCTACTAATGCCCCTGACATCCCCCTACCTCCCATGAGGATTCTGAGACCCAAATTATTTGTTCAGCCCGTAAGCACCCAAGCTGGTGCTAGAACCAAGGCTTTCCAACTCCTAGTGCTGAGCTTTGTCCTGAGAGAGCTATCCTGCTCCAGCACCATTTCACTGCTTTTTCACTGGCTCTGACCCTTCCCCCACACTTCCCCCCTGGCCCCTGAGATGTCCATCCACAGACACGTCTCCCCAGGACCTGTCAGGTGGATGGATGCCTTATGTGGCTCAACGAGGGCTTCGGGTCTCACTTTGTCTCCTGAAAGGAAAGCTGGCAAATGAGCATGGTTGAGCCTGCTGTCCGTGATGGTCTAGGGAAGCTCGTTCAAAGACAGGGCTATGGAGGAGCTCACGGGCCACCACTCCTCTTGGTGAGCCCTGTTCGGCCTTCTCAGAGGCCTTGGGAGGCAGGTGCACCTTTCTGCACTTGGTTACCTCTCCAACTTTATTAGATCCCTAGGGCAGGCAGCTTTCCTAGTTCTGACATATTCAGAAGGAGGTGTTGGCCCCACAATACAAAGTCCTTGCATTCAAAGGTATTTATTGAGTGGCTTGAACCACTGAATGAATGAATGAATGAATGAAAGAAAGAAAGAAAGAAATACCGTAAGTTCCCTGAAGCAATCAGGTGACTGTAGCATGATCACTTTTTACCTAAAAACCATTGTTAGGCACGGACCACTGACTGACATGGGCCTGGCCTCTGGAGCGGAACCAGTCTCAGCTTTAGACAAGATTCTGGGTGCCTGGACTGTGAGCACAAAGGGAGCTTCCGGGTCATTAGGAATCTGGAGAAAGAGGAAGGCACGGGTTTAGACGGGGAGATGGGTCTGCGGGGATGCTTAGGCATTGAGCAAGGGGGAGTGGTGGAAGGGCATTAAAATGACCATGAGACGTGAGGAGGAAGCAACCCGGCTGGGGGGCGCGGCTCTGAGATCAGAGGCTGGCCCTGTATTACAGACCCCATCTATGGAGGCTGGGATGCTACTCTGAGAAGTTAGGACTTGATCTGGCTGGTGGTGGGGAGCTGTCATGCTTGCAATCACACACACACCCAGCTCACGACAATGTCCGTTGGACAACATGGACTAGTGTGTGAATGTGAGTGTGCTCAGTATACACACAAAATAGGGACCTCCATCCTGTTTTTGTTCAGAATCTCTCACGGAAACCAATAAGGAGAGTACATTAGCTCTCATCTCCAGGATCCTATAATGTATAGGGCTGTGGCCCACACATGAAAGTATAAGAGCAGGCTGGGGACCCTCCCCCACCCAGGGTGCAGACTCATGTGGCATTCACAGACTTAATCCGCCGCAGTGAGGCCAGGGAGGCAGCATCTGTCACTTTCACAAACACAGGCAACGGAGTCTGAGAGACACACTCCACTTGCTCACAACCACTCGAGAAACAGACGCCTGTACTGTACTGCCCCCCATGCCTAAGACCGAGACAGCCCCTGATGGCCCCCCATGCCAAGTCTGGTCCTCTGCACCAAACCAATCCTGCATTAAAGCACAAGGGCATGAACTCACACATGTGCACACGCATACATACACACATGAAGCACAGCCCCTATATTCCGTCTCCTCATTGACTCAGGCACTCTTTGACTTTAAGCACAGCTGCTGACATCCTAACCCCTTATTCACACATACACACACACTCACACATACATACACGCGCACTCCTTTTGACTTAAAGCACCGCTGTAACCATCCCATCACCCATACACACATACCTACAAGCGGACTTACACACACTCAAACACACAGCTTGGAAATCCACCAGAACCACTGTGGCTAGCGGTCATTGAAGAATGACAGCCTGAACAGTGTGCCGAGGAGGGGGGGGTCGCCCTGAGGCATGGGCCGAGGGTCACACAACAGGGTACATCGGACTTGAGGAAAGGGTCAGGCAGACCCCAAAAAGGGCTCCGCTGGTCCAGACAGTTCTGCCAGGTAAGGGAAATTCAACAAATGCAGGCCAAAGGCAGGAGCCAGCTAATGGCCGAGGCGGCCGATGGCCGAGATGGCTGGTCAGTGAGGAGGGAGGCTTGACAATTGATGTGACTCAGAGCTGGACAAATGATGTCGCATTTGGCTGAAGCTGGCTGGGGGGCCACGGACCAGAGACCAGGCAACCATTCTTGCCTCACCGGGGAAAGGGTCAGAGCGGGCTGTGCTGCAGCAGGGTGGGTTTCCCAGCCGGGCTCCACCACACGTCCTGCCTGGTGTAGGTGTCTTGGGGTCTTTGTATGTGTGAGTGTTCGTGTTTGTGTACATTTGTGTTTGTACATTTATCTGCAGTTGTCAGTGTGCACCTACCTCTGTAGAACTTTGTGTCTTAGGCCCCTTGGTGTGCATCCTTGCATGTACTTGTGTAGCCCACCCACAAAGTGCTCAGAGACCCTGTGTGCGTCTGTGTCCTGCGTGTATGTGTGTGTCCGGGTGTGTGTATTGTATGTACAGGGACATTTGTCATTGTGAGATTCAATGCACTCTTGTGTGCTTATATATATAATCTCTGACATTGTGTTGAAGGTTGGGTGGGGGAGAAGGGATGGGTCTGTCTCTGGACTCTCAGTTGTCCATGCATCTGGTGGCCCACGAGGCCGCCGTCTTTGTGCATCGTTTGCGTCTCCGTCTGGATATCGGGGGCGTGGGCTTGTATACTTGCTTGCTCCAGAGTTTGAATATCTGTTTGTCCACAACAGCATCTCCCTCTGAGCATGGCCATGGTAGGGTGGGACAGACCCAGGATGAAGGGGACATCTCCCTGAATTTCCTCATCCCTCTGGACAGGGTTGCATAACTCATGCTGGGCTCGGCTGGGTCCCGGCAGCCCGGCACAGTGCAGACCACCCCTCCTCCTTCTTCTCCCCCCCATGACCTTTGAGCACAGCAGCCCCAAATACATATTTATCAGAGGGGCTGTGGGGACCAGCCCCTCCCCCACCACTCCCCTCAGGGCCCAGCCTGCCTGGCTGCGGAGAAATTAACCTTGTGACACAGGAGCTTGCTGACACCCTGGCCCCCTCCCCATCTGCACAGCGCATATGAGCATGGGTGGATGTGAGAGAGAGATAGAGAAGAGGTACTTGTGTAGACTGGGAAGGCAGCAGCAGCCAGAGGAAGAAAAACACACAGGTATACGTATGCCCATATCACCTCCCAACACACACACACACACACACACACACACACACACACACACACACACCACTCTCCAAACCAGAGAGGCCATAGAAGTCTTGAACAGATGCACAGACAAATACTGAATTAGATACATATGCAGATGTATGTATGCAGTGGTCCTGAAATAGAGAGGCACACAGATTCTGGAACACATGCCAGACATGTATGTGCATTCTTGTGTTCTGAGATCCAGGTACTGATGTCCTCAATCAGAGATTCTCTTAGAAAATGCAGAGGTAAGCTGGGCGTGGTGGCGCACACTTGGAATCCCAGCGTTTGGGAGGCTGAGACCGGAGGATCCGGGTTTGCGGCCAGTCTCAGCTATCTAGTGAGGCCCTCCACAACTTAATGAGACCCTGTTTCAAAATAAAGAATAAAAATAGGACTGGGGTATAGGTTGGAGGTAGAATGCCCCTGAGTTCAATCCCCAGTATCACACACACACACACACACACAAAAAAAAAAAAAAAAAAAAAAAAAAAAAAAAAAAAAAAAAAAAAAAAAAAAAAAAAAAAAAAGAAAAAGAAAAAGAAAAAAAAGAAAGAAAGAAAGAAAGAAAATGCAGAGGTACTGCCAGGGGATGGTGGCACATGCCTGTAATGCCCATTCTTGGGAGGCTGAAACAGGAAGATCACAGGTTCCAGGATAGCCTCAGCAACTTAATGGGGATCTATTTTAAAAATTTATTAAAAAAAAATAAAAAGGGCTGGAGTGTAGCTTGAAGGTAGAATGCCCCTGGGTTCAATCCCCAGTACCAAAAATGAAAGTGCATAAGTACTAAAGCCTGCAGATCCACACAGAAATTTGTAATGTGTCTATAGAGATTGTGACACAGACACACCAGATTTGGAAACAAGGGTAAGGACATATACACAGGTATGGAAACCCAGATGTCTAAGCAGGCACATATGTACTGAGACATCACAGTGCAAGATAAATCCCAAAATACCAGGGTTCTCCTCATGTGGAGATTTTTTTTTTTTTTTTTTTTTTTTTTTTTTTTTTTAGCAGAACTGTACAAATACAGATACCTTAGTATCCACAAGTGCACACTGGCCACATTCAGAAATTTGATAGGAAGCCACACAAGGTGACCAAAAGGGACATGTCCTGAATTAAAGCACACAAGTAACCCTTAGTCCAACTTCATCTCCTTAGAGTGAAATGAAAATTGGTAGATGCTCAGCCTTCCAATTACTGGGATTATAAATGCGCCACCACACCCGGCTTATTTTTTATTTTGAAATAGGGTCTCGCTAAGTTGCAGAGGGCCTCACTAAGATGCTGAGACTGGTCACAATGTACCTGTGAGCCTCCTGTTTCAGCCTCCCAAGTACTGGGATGACAAGTGTGCACCACCACGCCCAGCCCTAACAGTGGTTTTAAAGACAGACCTGTGCCTTGCTGTCCAAGAGCTCTGAGCCAACCAGACCAGTGCTGATCAGACCTTAGTATATAGTTAGCTATCAACAGTGATAACATCTGGGAAAGAGAGAAACAAGGGGTTGTGGGGGGATCGTGGGGTAGCCTGGTTTAGATCGGTGGGTCAAGTGTAACACCTCAGAGGAAGTGACATTTAAGCTGTGTGTTAGACGCACGCACAGATTCCAGATGTGCACATTGCCCTCCCGAAACTCACCGAGGCCGCATAGGCATAAATAATGCAGGACACATCTGTCCTCGCCCCCACCCTGCTGTGCTGCATCTGTCCCTCTAGAAAACTCCTCTAGACTGGGGATTGAACCCAGGGGCATTCTACCTTCAAGCTACACTCCAGCCCTTTTTATTTTTTTTTAATAAATTTTTAAAATAGATCCCCATTAAGTTGCTGAGGCTATCCTGGAACCTGTGATCTTCCTGTTTCAGCCTCCCAAGAATGGGCATTACTAGGTGAGAGATGGGGGTTGCTCTAGCTGGGGCTCAGGTTCTGGGCTCTGACGGGGGTGCACAGAATGCACTGGGGCAGCACTGAGGGAGGGTCTGGGAGGCCTCGGGAGGAGGAGCCTTGGAGAAAGGTGAGTAGAGTGGAGGGGAGAGGGGGGCAGAGGGCTTTTCACATAGAGGACTCACCATGCGTAGGTGTGGAGGTGTGAACAAGTGCAGAGTGTCCCATCCACTGTGCGAAGCCAGGGCCACTGGAGTCAGGAATAGGGGGAGGAGGCTTGACACAGTTGGGAAGGGGCATGAGGCTTGGAATTTATTCTGGGTGTGCCACATAGCCATGGGAAGGTTTTGAGGCGGGGCCAGACCTGGTATGTGGGCTGGGTACTAAGTCAGGCAGGGATGCCTGGGTACTTGGTGTGGAGGAGGGATAGGATTGGGAGGCCCTGGGGGAAGGATCCAATGGGTAGGACCCCTGTCCTGAGGCCTCCTGCCCTCCATCCTCTCCGGGAACCCTGGACAAAGCCTGGCCAGGGAGATGGCATGGGCTGCCTTCCCTTGCTCCTGGTTCCATCTCTTGGCCACTGGTGAGAGTTGAACGTCCCAACTTGCTCCCAAATGGATATTTTCTGGGGGCTGGGGACCAGGGGTTGTCCCCTTGGCAACTACTGACACTCTACAGAACCCTGAGGCCTCCCGTGGCCAGGGCTGAGCAGGGTGTCAGAGCACATGTAAGAGTCAGACCCTTCCCTGTTCCAGATGAGCCCCCAGACTGGGGGACCCTTCTGACCCTGACAAAGCTGCTAGTGACTCCAAGGGCTTATCAAAGGCTTTGAGGCTCATTCCTGGGGAATGGGTGGGTCAGAAGGCTCCATAGAAACTGGGTGCGGTGGCACAAGCCTATAATCCCAGTACTTGGGAGGCTGAGGCAGGAAGATTGCAGATTTGAGGCCAGCCTCAGCAATTTGCTGAGACCCCGTTTCCAAATTTAAAAAATACTGACACAGAAGCCGGGCGTGGTGGCGCACGCTTGTAATCCCAGCATTTGGGAGGCTGAGACCGGAGGATCTGGGTTCGCGGCCAGCCTCAGCTACTTAGTGAGGCACTCCGTAACTTAGTGAGACTCGGTTTCAAAATAAAGAATAAAAAAATAGGGCTGGGGGTGTAGCTCGGAGGTAGAATGCCCCTGAGTTCAATCCCCAGTGCCGCAAAAAAAATAAATAAATAAAATAAAAATACTGACACAGGAGGATCGCAGGTATGAGACCAGCCTCAGCTACTTAGTGAGGAGCTCTGCAACTTAGTGAGACCCTGTTTCAAAATTAAAAATTAAAAAAAAAAATAGGACTGGGGGTGTAGCTCAACGGTAGAATTACCCTGGGTTCAATTCCCAGTACCGGAAAAAAAAAAAAAAAAAAGGCTGGGGATGTAGCTTGGAGGTAGAGTGCTCCTGGATTCAATCCCCAGTATCATAAAAAAAAGAAAAGGAAAGGAAAAAAAGGCCGCACAGGGTATATGGGGAAGGGGTGAGGGTAAACCTGATTTTTTTTTTTTTTTTTTTTTGCAGTACTGGGGATTGAGCCCCAGGACATTCTACCTCTGAGCTACATCCCCATCCCATTTGTGTGTTTGTTTGTTTTGAAACAGGGCCTCACTAGGTTGCTAAGAGCCTCAGTATATTGCTGAGGTTGTCCTCAAACTTGCAATCCTCCTGTCTCGACTTCCTACTTACTGGGATTATAGGATTGAGCCACTATGCCTAACTTGGAACTTTGTGTGTGTGTGTGTGGTACTGGGGATTGAACCTAGAACCTAGGGGCATTCTACGTCTGAGCTACACCTCCAGCCCTATTTTATATTCTATTTTATTTATTTATTTATTTATTTATTTATTTATTTATTTATTTATTTATTTATTTATTTATTTATGTGGTACTGGGGATTGAACTCAGGGCGTTCTACCTCCGAGCTATACCCCCAGCCCTATTTTTTATTCTTTATTTTGAAACCAAGTCTCACTAAGTTGTGGAGTGCCTCACTAGTTAGCTGAGGCTGGTCTCGAACCCGGATCCTCTGGTCTCAGCCTCCCGAATGCTGGGATTACAAGCGTGCACCACCATGCCCGGCTTATATTCTATTTTAAAACAGAGTCTCACTAAATTGCTGAAGACCTCGATAGGTTGCTGAGGCTGGCCTTGAACCTGTGATCCTCCTATCTCAGCCTCCCAAGTATTGGGATTACAGGTGTGTGCCACCAAGCCTGGCTTGGAACCCATTTTGTGTGTGTGTGTGTGTGTGTGTGTGTGTGTGTGTGTGTGTGTGTGTTACTGGAGATTGAACCCAGAGGCATTCTACCTTCGAGCTACACCCCCAGCCCAATTTTACTCTTTATTTTGAAACAGGGTCTTGTTAGGTTAATGAGAGTCTCACTACTTTTTGAGGCTGTCCTTGAACCTGTGATCTTCCTGTCTCAGCCTCCCAAGTATTGGGATTACAGGCTTGTGCCACCACACCCAGCTGGAATCTGGTTTTTGAGGATGAGACCACCCTCATCTGTCTCAGTGGGGGAGCCTGTCATTCTCCCCTCACACTTAGAAAGTCTTCCTTGGCCCACAGCCCTACATGAGCTGATGTGTGTCTACATGTATTAGACTTTTACTCCTTTCTCTCAGGCTCCAGAAGCTCAAGATACTCACTTTTTTGCTATTCTTTAATAAAGGTTTTTTTGTTTTGTTTTGGGGTTTTTTTTGGTGCTAGGGATTGAACCCAGGAGTGTTCTACCTCTGAGTTATACCCCCAGCCCTATTTTATTTTTATTTTGAAACAGGATCTCACTAGGTTCTTGAGTCTCACTACTTACTGAGGCTGTCCTTGAACCTGCGATCCTCCTGTCCCAGCCTCCCAGGTACTGGGATTACCACCATACCCAACTTCTCACTGTTCTTTAAATCTTGTTCCTGCCTCAGGGCCCTTACACTTGCTGTGTCCTTTGCTAAGAAAGCTTTTACCTCCACGATTCATTTGGGCCCCTGCTCAAAACCTGCCTTCCTTGATGAGCCTTTCCTGACCACTCAGCCTAAAATAACATAATTGTGTACTCACTCCTACCTGCTTTATTTTCATTTTTAGCTCTTAAGCATATTTCCTGGTCTACTCTATCTTTTCCTCCATTAGAAGCTCCGTGTCATGAGAGCAGGAACTTTGTCTTGTTCACGGCTCCAGCTCCAGCGCCTTGCACAGTGCGCCCAGTAAGTGCCCAGTGGATATTTGTCAAATGAATGGGAACCAGATCCCCGTCACCCCATTTCCCCAACATGATGGTGGAGGAGGATGTCTGCTATGCCAGGCAAGGGGCTGCATCCACCAGCGCTGTGGGGGTTGTTGCCAAACCAGCCCACCTCCTGCCTGAGCCTGGAAGCAGCCAGCCTCCAAGCTGTCATCCAGGGCTGGCCTGCTCCCATCCTGCGCCCCCTCCCCCGCAGCACGCCCCTCCCAAGATCACCCTTGCCCCCAGCGTCACAGCTGCTCGCCGCTGCCCACACGCTGCCCTTCCCCTCCTTTACCCCCCTAGCCGAGCCGACTGTGGGAGCCGACACACCTGGCTTTGAGTCGGGGCTGTGTGGCTGTGGATAAATCACATCACTCCTTTTATGCCTGAGTCTCCTCGTCGGCAAAATAAGGTTTTTTTGTGAGGATGAAGAGCAGTCGAATGTGTGATGATGATGCTAATAATAGCTGCTATTTATTGAGTACCTGCCAGGTGTTTGGCATTGTGCTAGGTGCTTTGAACTTTTTTTGTTCATTAAAAAAAAAAAAAAAGGAAGAGAAAAAGTGAGCATGGAGTGTCCCAGAGTGTCAGGCCTGGCGCTAAGTGCTGTGAATTACAAAGGTGAACCTAACCTGCGTGCGCAGAGCTTACTATTCCAGTGTGTGCGCGCACGCATGCATACCTGAAGTAGCTACCGGTCGGACGACGGGGGGCCTGTGGCGCTTTTCAGCAGTATCCCCAAGGGACAGTTTGAGAGCCATTGAGGCAGCAACTTTCAGAGACAAGGGACCAGCCCCAGCCATCCCTAATTCCCCTTTATCAACCCAGTGGGAACTTTCATTGTTCATGTCTGGATTGCAGAGCCCAGCATGGGGTCTGGCCTAGAATCGGACTCAGAAAATGCTTATTGAATGAATGAATGAATGAACGAATGAATGAATGAACGAATGAATGAATGAATGAGCAAAGGAATATATTTAGCCAGGTGGCTTTACTGCATTTGCTCACTTGCTGAGGTTACCAAACTGCCCGTTCTCCGTTCCCCTGCCACCACCTTCACATCCTACTCAGACAGTGTTGGTAGCTGACAGTTCTAAGATCAGTTCTGCCATTCACTTGCCCCTTTCTTTATGTCAGACCCTTTGCCGAGTTCCTTATACACAGTCTTACTGACTCCTCACACTAGCACTATGAGGCAGCATTATGATTGTCTTCATGTTATGTTTGAGCAAACTAGGGAGGGCCCAGAGCAGTGAAGTGACTCTCTCAGGGTCACACAGCAAGGGGGAAGGGGACTCGTTGTGTGTGTGTGTGTGTGTGTGTGTGTGTGTGTGTGGTACTGGGGATTGAACCCAGGGGCATTCTACCTCTGAGCTACACCCCAGCCCTATTTTTTATTCTTTATTGGAAACAGGGTCTCACTAAGTTGCCAAGGGCCTCGATAACTGGCCAAAAACCTATGATCCTCCTGTCTCAGCCTCCCGAGTACTGGGATTACAAGCATGCGCCACCACGCCCGGCTGGGGAGCCGGGTTTTAACCCCATGATCTTCTGCCCTGCAGAAGTGCACATGCCCTCCGTCAGTAGTCTGTATGCATAGTTCCTCCTGAGGTTTTCCCCTCCTAGCAGCAGGATAGCAGAAGCCAGGAGCCAGGAGTCCCAGTTTCTGGCCCAGGCTCTGTCATAACTGGTTGAATAACTTTGGGAAAATCCTTTTTCTCTTCTTCTCCTCTTTTCCCTCTATCTGTTCCTCCTTTTTCTAAGCCCTTAGCCAGTTTCCTGAAGAGGAGTAAGGACAGAAATTTGGCGTGGTCCTACTCTGCCCACTTAGTGAGAGCAGAAACCATGGGAGCAAGCTCTTCTCCAGTCAGAGGACTTCAAACAAGAAATGTAAATGGCGGCACACCTGCAATCCCAGTACTTGGGAGGCGGAGACAGGAGGATCACAGGTTTGAGGCCAGCCTCAGCAACTTAATGAGGACCTCACCAATTTAGCAAGACCCTGTTTCAAAATAAAAAATAAAGCTGGGCGTGATGGCATGGTGGTGCATCCCTGTAATCCCAGTACTTGAGAGGCTGAGACAGCAGGATCACAGATTCAAGGACAACCTCGGCAACCTAGAGAGACTCTGTTTAAAATTAAAAAATAAGCCGAGCATGGTGACGCATGCTTGTAATCCCAGCATTTGGGAGGCTGAGACCGGAGAATCCGGGTTCTCGGCCAGCCTCAGCTACCTAGTGAGGCCCTCTGCAACTTAGTGAGACCCTGTTTCCAAATAAAGAATAAAAAAATAGAGCTGGGGCTGTAGCTCAGAGGTAGAATGTCCCTGAGTTCAATCCTCAGTACCAAAATAAATAAATAAATAATAAATAAATGAATACATTAAATAAATAAATACATTAAAAAGGGCTGAGAGCCGGGCGTGGTGGCGCACGCTTGTAATCCCAGCATTCGGGAGGCTGAGACCGGAGGATCCGGGTTCGCGGCCAGCCTCAGCTACCTAGTGAGGTACTCCGCAACTTAGTGAGACTCGGTTTCAAAATAAAGAATAAAAAATAGGGCTGGGGGTGTAGCTCGGAGGTAGAATGCCCCTGAGTTCAGTCCCCAGTACCGCAAAAAAAAAAAAAAAAAAAAAAAGGGCTGAGAGCCAGGCATGGTGGCACATGCTTGTAATCCCAGTTCTTGGGAGGCTGAGACAGGAGGATCGCAGGTTCGAGGACAACCTCAGCAAGTAGTGAGACCCTGTTTCAAAAGAAAAAATAGGACTGGGGGTGTAGCTGGGAGCTAGAATCCCCAATACCACAAAAAAGGAAGAAAGAAAGAAAGAAAAAGAAAGAAAGAGAGAGAAAAAGAGCTGAGCATATAGCTCAGAGGTAGAATGTTCTTGGGTTCAATACTCAGGACAAAGCAAAACAAAACAAAAGGGGGTGGGATGGGTGTGTAAGACAAGCCAGCCTAGGACAGGGGAGCAGAGAAACAGCATTCACTATGGGTCCCTGAGCTCCTTCCTGGCCACAGATAGTGTTCACTGACTCTGCTTCTTGCAATTCAAACGGTGTGATGAATGTTTATTGCAGAAAAATAGAAAATATGGATATTCAAAATGATGAGAAAAAATACCATGGTAATTTAGTTAAGTGAAAAGAAAAACAATTTCTTGCTATCTCTCCTTCTACATAGAAAAAGCCATGGGAGCCTGCTTATGAATTTACCCAAGTAACTCACTAAAATTCATATGTCTGGGATCTGAACTGAGGGTTCTGATTTCTGCTTTGAATCTTTTTGTTGTTATTTCTTCTTTTGGGGGGGGCAGTGTGTGTTTTCACAAACTGGGATTATAATGCCTCAGTACTTGGGAGGATGAGGCAGGAGGATCACAAGTTTGAGGCCAGCCTTGGCAACTTAGACCCTATTTCAAAATAAAAAGGACTAGGGGTGTAGTTCAGTGGTAGAGTACACCAGGGTTCAATCTCCAGTGCTACACACACACACACACACACAAAATGGGATTTTATCTTACATACTTGTGTATAACTTGCCAACCCCCATCCCCCCAGTACTGGGGATTGAACCCAGGGGCATTCTACCTCTGAGCTACACCTTCAGTCCTATTTTTTAATTCTTTATTTTGAAACAGGATCTAACTAAGTTGTGAAGGGCCTCACTAAGTAGCTGAGGCTGGCTGCAAACCTGTGATCATCCTGTCTCAGCCTCCCAAGTACTGGGGTCTTTTTTCCTTTCTAACAGTGGATTATAAATAGAGTTCCCTTGTCAATAATTTTTGTTTGTTTGTTTGTGGTACTGGGGATTGAACCCAGGGGCATGCATTCTACCTCTGAGCTACACTCCCAGTCCTAATTTTTATTCTTTTTTTTTTTTTTTTTTTTTTTTTGCGGTACTGAGGATTGAACCCATGGGCATTGTACTGCTGAGCTACACCCTCGCCCTATTTTTTATTCTTTATTTTGAAACAGGATCTAACTAAGTTGTGGAGGGTCTCACTAAGTAGCTGAGGCTGGTCGCGAACCTGTGATCCTCCTGACTCAGCCTCCCAAGTACTAGGATTACAAGTTACAAGTGTGTACCACCACACCAGGCTTTATTCTTTACTTTTGAAACAGGGTCTCACTAAGTTGCAGAGGGTCTCACTAAGTAGCTGAGGCTGGCCTCAAACCTGCAATCCTCCTGACTCAGTCTCCCAAGGACTGGGATTACAAGTGTGGGCCACCACGCCTGGCTCTTTTTGTTGTTGTTGTTATGGTCCTGGGGGATTGAACTCAGGGGCATTCTACCTCTGAGCTATACCCCAGCCATATTTTATCTTTTATTTTGCAACAGGGTCTCGCTAGGTTGCTGAGAGTCTAGCTAGGTTGTCAGGGCTATCCTTGAATCTGCTATCCTCCTGTCTCAGCCTCCCAAGTACCGGGATTACAGGCATGCGCCACCACACCCAGCTCAATGAATTTATTTCAAGCATATTTCCCACATCTCTGCAGTGCTCGCTTGTATGGCTGCTGTACCCTTGTTTGTGACTGTCCTGTCATGGGACATCTTGGTTGTTTCCCAGCTTTCCCTATTGTCATTATCCCCAGTTAACAGATGAGGACACTGAGGCTCAGACATACGTGAAAAGCTCAAGACACTGTTGAGGGGGGCTGGGAGTGGCTTGGACGCTGGGCACAGTTCCCAGCTTCACTCAAGGAGGTGCTGAAGACCCAGAGAGGCAAGAGCAGCTGGGGTAGGGAAGCCCCAGTCCCGAGGCGTGTGACCTGTCAGAGGGGAGGCAGGGGTATTTGAGGCCACCCTCTTGCAGGCCCCCTGGCCCAGGCACCACTGGGGCCTGAGAGCTGCCCTACCTGGCTTTCCCCACCACTCTCGCAGCCTCGCTCCCCAAGCCCGCTCACCGCCTCCTCCGTCCTTGCCAGCTTATCAATAGGTTAAGTGGTCAGGTCAGCGATATTGACCATTTGATTAGGACCTTGTCAGATCAATCCCCAGCTCATCTCGTGGGCCTCCTCCCCTGCCCACACACTCCCTCCTGCTTCCGTGCCAGGAAGCAGGAGGCTGTAGAAGCCTCTGCCCTCCCCACACAGGACCCCAGGACCAGGAGCCCCCACCCAGCCCTGCGTGGGCCACTCCTGGTCCTCTGTGTAGGTGTCGGCCTCTTGCCCCACTCCTTGCTTCAGATCTCTTGCTTGCAGTCCTTAGATCTTGCTTGCTCTGTGTCGCCCTTCAGATTTTAGTCAGACAGAGCTAGGCCCCCCAGCTGTGTGATTTGGGGCAAGTGTCTTCACCTCTCTGAGTCTCCAAGTCCTTGGCATTCTCCTGGGGATGATACCAAAAGTTGTGAGGATTCCAAGAGACCTCACCTGCCCAGCATCTAACCACTCCTGGCGCATAGCCAGGGTTAGGTGATGCTGGCTGCCCTCTCTACGACTGCTCTGCTGCCGTTATTTGTACTGATGTGCTTGTGGGCCATGGTCTCTGCCCACCTGTCCCTTGGTGGGGGTGTACATGGGCAAGTGGCACCATCAGCCTCAGGCGGTCCCAAACCCCAGTGTGGGGTCGTATTCTGTGCCAGGAGATGCTGGGGATCCCCAGAGGAGCCAGGCCCTACCTTGCCCTCATGTAGCTCACCATCCGGCAGGCAGGCAGCAGACTGAGCCCAAGACACAGCAAACCATCACATATGCTGGCTGGGAGGAGAGCTGAGGGGCCAGCTCTCTCTGAACATCAGCATCTGTCCCTTCTGTGGCTCGGCTGCAGGGAACTCTGGAGTCAGGTGCCTGGGGTTCAGGTCCTGGCTCCTCCTCTTCCCCTGCCTCCCCTCTGTTCCTCCTCAGCATGCCCGTCTGTGAAGTGGGGGAGAAGCCGTCTTCTAGGTAGCTCCCCATCTCCAGGTGCGCAGGAAACACAGCCTCAGCCGCACTGGGCTCCTCCCGCTCTGGGACGTGGTCTGCTTGGCAGGGGGTCCTCTCTCCCCTGTCAGAGGGCACAGGGGTTTGGGGCAAGGAGAGTTGGAGGCAGGTGGGCCAGGGTGGCGCTGCCAGTGGGTACCATGCCCAAGGTGGCAGAGGGCCCTGCTGGAGGGAAGCCCCAGCGTGGGGGTGCTGCCTCCGGGGAAGACCCCAGCCATAAGGCGCTGTCTGTCTCCGGGCCTCTCCGAGTCCCGGGGATTCCCTGCCCGCCCCGCCATCACTTACACCAATATTGACGGTTAATGCCGTGTCGCCACCGTGTTCAACACTCAGCGCGGCTAATTGTTTTGACTGGGAATCGGCAAGGCGATTAAACGCCATCGATTTTGCCCTGCGCGCTGCATCGATTTTTAAATTTCCTATTGATCCCGGCCCTAAATCTCCTTAACCAAGACCTCACCGTGGAGATGACAGCCGCTGATTAGCTCATGGGCGGGGGTGTGGGGGGAGCAGCCCCTGAGGGGGAGCAACCCCAGCTCCTCCCTCGCCCCAGGGACCAGGGTCCTGACCCCCTCTGCCCCTGAGGATGGAGACCCAGTGAGAGAAAGAGAGGGGAAGGGGGAGACTGGAGGACCCCCCGCTCTGCTTACTCACTTTTTCTTTCCTGTTTGGGCTTTTCTGTGTTCTCTCTGGCTAGTCATGCTTTCTGTCTGTCTGTCTGTCTTTGTCACCCCATCTCTTTTCTCTCTCTCTGCCTCTCTCTTCCCACCCTCTCAGTCTACCTTTTTCTCTTTCTCTTTTCTTCTCCTACTCTCTGATGCTTCCCCTCATTCCCCGCATTCCCCTCATTCTTGGCTGATCCTGGGCCTCAGTCTCCCCATCCGTGCCAGCAAGTCTGCTAAGAGGTAGAACAAAGTCCACGGCCAGTGCTGCCTTTCCCCTTTCTCAAACTCACCCACAGGGACACAGACTTCAGCCAGGGCTGGGCCTACTGGCTTCATGGCCTTGCGCACAGGGCTCTGCCTCTCTGAGCCATGGCTCGCTGTCCACTAGTCTGTACCTGGCTTGTGGGAAGGTCTCACTGTGATCCTGTCTCCTCTGGAAAGCCTGTCCCTCTGCAACAGTGCCTGGCCCCTTCTTTGATTGGCTGCAGTCAGCAGAGGTAAGGATGGTCCCTATGTGGGTCCGAGTGGCTTTTTCAAGAAGACTATGTTCCCAGGAGGCAGGAAACCAGGTTTCAGTAGGAGATCTACAGACCCAAGCTCTCGGGCCAGCTCTGCCCTTCCCTGAGCTATACACGGTCCTAGGACAGTCATATCCTGTAGTCTTATGTGTCACCTCTGAAAGTGGGGCTTATACCAACCCTAACTTTCCCTCCTGCAGGGGCGTAGAGGGAAAACAGTCAGCAGACACTTTTTGAGGCCGGGTCTCCCTACCTCCTGTCTACCTTTGTGCTCTTCATCAACACACGGTGTGCAGAAGGAACTTTCCAAGGACAAACTGCATTGTATCCTTCCCCTTCTCTGATGAAGCCCCAGCTTCTTGAACCAGGCACTCAAGGCCCTATGATTTCCAAAGACGCACCTTCCCCTTCTGCCAATGGACCCTGGGTGGGCAAGGCCTCTTTCCTTCCACCTGGCTGTTTACCTGACTAAAGTTTGTCTTCCAGACTTGGCTTGGGTGTTGCTTCCTCCCTGAGTCTTCCTGGCCTCCTCTAGGATTCCTGCAGCACCCTCAGCCCACCCCAGTGTGTTGGCATTGGCTCTTTACTCTGTCTCTGCAACTTGCAGGCCCCCAGTAGACAGGGCAGGGGCTTTGTCTAATCCCTGTCTCTACTGGTTCAGAGCCCCAGTATTTGCTAAAATAAAAGAGAGATGGCTGTGGTGGTACACACCTCTAATCTCCATACTCGGGAGGCTGAGATGGAAGGATTGCAGGTTCGAGGCCACTGTGTAGTAACTTAGTGAGACCCTGTTTTAAAATAAAAAATAGAGCCGGGCATGGTAGGACATGCTTGTAATCCCAGTACTTGGAAGGCTGAGCTAGAAGGATCACAGGTTGGAGCCCATCCTCAACAACTTAGTGAGATCCTATTTCAAAATAAAAAAAAATAAAAAGGGCTGGGGGTGTAGCTCAGTGGCAGCGCACCCCTGGGTTCAGTTCCCAGTACCACAAAATATAAATAAATAAAAATGAAAAGGGCTGAAGATATTGCTCTGAGGTAGAATGCCTCTGGGTTCAATCCCTAGTAACACACACACACACACACACACACACACACACACACACACGTACACGCACACACAAACATGTACACGCACACACACACACAATGAATAAATGAATGGGCAAAATGCACACGTCAGAAATATCATCATGACTTTCATTTTCAGCTCCCCACAGCACACAGGCACCCAGTAATGAGCAATCCTCTAAAATTTCTTTCTCATTGTGTCCTCCCGACAGACTTTTGAGATAGTTTGCTAATTAATTCATCCATACATACATTAATTCAATTAACCATTATGTTCTTAGAGAGTGGCATCTCAAACTTGCCAGGCTCTCTGCCAAGTGCGAAGGCTGCAAGACACAGTCCCTGCCCTTTAGAGGCTTCTGTCTGAGGGAAGAGCAAATGCTCAGGTAGGGCAGGCACCGGCGTGCCCATTATAAGAAGAGGGACACTGAGGCTCAGACGTCAGAAATGACTACCAAAGGCGACAGGTGGCTGGCAGGAGCTGAATCCCAGCCCCCGCTGCCACGGGAGGAAGGTCCCTCTGCTCCAAGGGTGCGTCAGCCTGCAGGAGGCCGAGATCAATTCCCTGGGGTGTTGACTCCATTCTCTCTCTCTCTCCAGGTTCTCGGCTGGACCGGGTTGGTGGCCTGAATGTATTAGCTTCGCTGCGTCTGCCCAAGAGGTAAGGGTCATGGCCTCAGAGTTTTGCATATTACTGTGTTCAGGGATCCCGTTTGCTTGCAGAAGCCCCTGTTTTCCATCCTCCTCAGCGGCCTTCCCTCCCTCTGGGGTTACTTCCCTGTTCTGTGCTCCCCCCACCCCACCCCCGTCCCCACAGGTTAGAGTCTGACTAGCTTTCTCTTCCTCCACGCACTCTGTGGCTGTCTGGCCAAACCAGCCGTTCTGGGTGTTGGTAACCATGGGCATTTCTTCAGATGAGCGTCAGGGTTCAGTGGGGGAGAGATGGGGGTGGGGGGAACTTGGTGGCTCAGATCACAGCTGTGCGGCAGGCATGCCTACCTGTGAGAGACTTGGGGAAGCTGGCACCTCCATTCCTCATCTACAAATAGGAATAATAACAGAACCCATCTTAAGCACTGTCCTGAGGACAAAAGGGGCAGAGGACAGGCAAGTGGCTCTGTGGTCCTAGGCATGGCTTCACAACAAAGGTGTTGTGGAGATGAAAAAATTTACTCTCCAAAGCATGTAGCCTCAGGAAGTGGGAGCTCGGGATACAGCTAGAAGCTCTCCCCTAATAAATAAGGATTCATGAAGCTCCTCCTTGGAGCTCAGTGAGGTGCCCAGACTGAAGCTAGAATTCTCCAGCTGCTTAACTCTGTGGGAAGCAGGGGCCCTGGGCATTTGCCCAAGTGTTGGCTGCACTTGGCTGTGTGTGGCACTGACAGTGTGCAACAGGGATAGTTGTTCCTCCTCCTCCTCCTCCTCCTCCTCCTCCTCCTCCTCCTCCTCCTCCTCTTCCTCACTGGAGATTGAACCCAGGGACTCTCACATGCTAGGCAAGTGCTCTGCCACTGAACTACATCCTCAGCCTTTTAAATTTAACTGGGACAAGGTTTCTTGCTAAGTTACCAATGCTAGCCTAGAATTTGTGATCCTCTTGTCTCAGCCTTCTGAGTAGCTGGGATTACAGGCATGGGCTACCACACTTGGCTAAATTTTTAAATGTTGATAACTAATACAAAGTTTCAAAAATCTCCTTGTGGTCCAAGCCACACTTTTCCCGGCAACCTTTTGCCATAGAGGTCTAGTTTTGCAGCAGTATAGATCTTCTCCCCCAGAAAGTGTGTGTATGCACATGCTACAACCTGGAAATGTTCTCAGATCCCGGAAGCTTGCCCATGGACCCCTGTTCTAGCTGGCGAGGAACGTGGGTGTCTTGTTGGCAGGACGTATCCTTTCTCCAGTACGCCTTCTTCAGGAAACCAGAGCTGTAGCTTTCCCAGGAATCCTCATGTCTTCTAATCCCCTTGAGGTTGAAAAGAGGGTCTAGGAGCTTCCCGGTCTCAGAGTTAGTTTAGGGGCTAGAGGCTGAGGAGTGCCTCAGAGTTGGGCTAAAGTAGCAGAGGGCTTTAATTATGTTTCAGAGTTGGTGGGGGTTGCCATTAGGTCTGTGTTTTTAGTCAGTTGTCTTTAAATAGATGCTCATTAAGTATTTATGAACATATGTGTGACAGAGTTGATAAAATATGACAGATTCCTGTTACATTCCAATGAGGAAACTGGTCTTTATTAGGAGCCACCTGTGTACCAAGGTCTGTTCTGGCCATTTTGCCTTTAATCCTCACTGCAAACCCTGTGAAGTGAGTTTTAGTTACCTGCTACAGAAGGAAACCAAGGAACAGAGAGGGAAGGCAACTCATCTATGGTCACCCAGCATGACAGTGGTAGAATCAAAATTTGAACTCAGGTCTGCCTAAACATAAAGCTTTCATTCTTCTACCTCACTAAAACCCACCATCGTTTTTGTAATCTTCACAGGGGTAGCAGATCTTTGTGCTTTAGAAGTAAATTTGATTTGGGAGAACACCTGGAGCTTGATTTAACGCCAACTCTGCTAAACCTAGCGAGGTTGGATAATACTGGGGCTATTTGTGAGTCTTTCAATAAAACTAGAGACAGTGGTACAGGAGAGAGATGTTTTGCTGATGGAGTTTATAAACTGGCCTTGAGGCTGTTGCTGAAATATCTGAGCATTCAAGGAAAAGTTCAGCCTCCAGGGAGACCTCTTTGAAAGAGGCCACATTCTTTTAGGTGTATACTTTTGTTATACAACAACTACAACAAATATTGCCCCTACTCCCACTGTCTTTTCTTTATAGCCACACCTGGAAGGCAGGTAACCCCCTAAATGCGTCTGAAGGACTCCTCAATGCTCCATGTGGGAGCTGGAGCCCAGAATGGGTGGGACCCTTCCCGGCCCCGGCTTGGTCGGCCTCTGCTGCCTCCCCTCCCATCCTCGCCAGGGCCTTCTCTCTCCCATGGGTCGGGTCATTCCCTGCTCCTTGGCTCTCCGCCTAAGGCTCCTCTGCTCAGAGCTGCCTTCTCTGACCCCTGGGCTTGATTATGCCCCTCTTCCCTGCTGAGTCGTCACCACATTCGATTATATATTATGTGTTTAGTGCCTCCCCCTGCCCCACCCTGCATAAGCTTCACGGCGAAGGGTAGTTCTCTATTTGTCCAGCACGTCTGCACTCAGTCGGCCCCTGGCACAGTAGAAATGCCCAGTAAGTATTTGTTGAGTGAATAAATTAGTGAGCAAAGAGACACAGAAACCCATATTCATTCATTTATTCTTGCGGTCAACATTTTCTGGAATTTCTTGTGCACTAAGCCTTGCACCATCGTCTGAAGGTACAGGAAAGGGCAGACCCTCTGAGGCCTCAGAGGGGCCCTGGCTGGTGAAGAGTCAGGCACAGACACTGCCGAGCTGAGCCAGGGGGCTGCAAGGGGCTGGATTAGGGCAGAAAGGGACTGATCGACCTGCCTAGGGGGCTCTAGAAGTATTTGGGGGAGGAGATGATAAGGGGGAGCTCCTGAAGAGTTAGAAGAAGCCCAGGAGTACATTCCAGTGGTGGGGAGGGTGTATAGCTGACAGGTTCTTATTCACTATTGGTGACCGTGGATACTGGCCTGGCCTTGGAGTCCCCATTGCCAGCTATAGTTGCCTGGACATGAGGTCCTCAGAGTGCCAGGGCAAGAGCAGAGCTGTATTATCACCTTGTCTCTCCCTCCCTTCTGTCCCTCCATCCCTCCCTGAAAGGACACCAGTGAAACTGGCCCCAGGGTCACAGAGATGACTCAGCCATGCTCACCAGGGGCGTGTCCCACGGCACCCCACATCCTCAGGGGGTTGAGCTGTGGGCAAGATTTTCACCGCTGGGTCTGGCGAGATGATCTGGAAAGACCCCAGGGCTGCATGAGGAGGACGTTGAGTCAGAAGATGGGGACATTTCCCCTGGTTAGAGCATAGTGGGGAGGTTGGTGCAGACAAGACCCAGAAACTGGTAGGTGGGTCAGGGACCGCAGGCCCCGTCAGCCTCTTGAATTGCACTTGAGGGGCATTGGCTTTAGGACCAAGGTGTTTGCTATTAACAGATGTGGCGTGGGGCTGGGACAGAGCCTTAGTAGGGGACAGATGTCTTGGTGTGAGTGGACTATAGCTTTGGAGTGAGAACCACAGGTGTGGGCACTGGTGTTCTTCACTGGACATAGTAGATGTGAGAGGCTGTTTACCACTGTTGGACATTGGAGTTGGTAAGAGTTTTGTGATCCTTTTGGCCGAGTTTGCTGTCACTGGGTGGGATGGGTGGAGACAGCTGGAAATTGGGAGTGTCTGTTGGCCCCCGGGGTGGGGCCTATAGAGGCCGAGGAGGTAAAAATGGCTTGCATCTCTTAGCAGGTTTGGAACAGTGAGTCCCTGGAATCTCTGACAGTCCAACAGTAAATGAAGGCCCAGTGCCCACCGTTCGGGCAAGCCTGGAGCCCTGGGGGCCGAGGGTAGGCAGGCACCTGGCCCTGACTTCAGACAGAAGCTTTCCTCAGGGCTTCAAGGTGGGCTGGCAGGAGAAGGCCAGGCCTTACAGTCCAGCCCTAGAAGGTTTTGTCAAGGTTTATTGGAAATCATGATGAACGTCCACCCCCACCAGGACCGTCCAGCTATACTGCCCTGTGGGTTTCTGCTCCCAGCCGTCCTTTCTTTCCTCTTCTCCATGCTGCCCTCTTCTTTCTTTCTTTTCTTAGTCTTCATCTGTATTTTAGCCTCTCCATTCCTTCCTGGTTGCCTCCTTTTCCTCTGAGCCTGGATTTCTGTTTCTGAGCCTTGCGTTAGGGGGTGTGTGGGTCGTGTCTTAGCATCTTAGCTTCTGTCTCCAGAGAGAGCCGCGTGGAGATGGAGAGCCTGTGGGGGCAGGGAGGGGGCAAGGACAGGGAGAAGGAAAAAAAGCGCTTGAGGGAAAACCAGGAATGGAGGTGTCCTGCCTGCCCTGGCCAGAGCAGTTCCCGGGCCTCCCCACTGGCATCTGCCCGTGCTCCTCTTGGGGCATGTGGTAGATGGGAGGGCTGGCGGGATCATCTGAGAAAGGGGAACCTAGAAATATTGGAGGGGGGAGTGGAGCGAGAGACTGGGGAGACTCAAAGGGCCCTGTGGTAGAGGTGCAGAGGGAGAAGGAGCCAGGAGAAGAGCAGACAAAGAGAAACAGAGACCAAGAGGGAACGTCGGGCAGGAAAGCAGAGCGAGGGATGCAGAGACAGTTAGGAAGAAACTGGGGGAGAAAGTGGGAGTGTGAGCATGTGGGAGCACATCCTAGGTGAGGAGCAGGCCACCCGGCTTGGAGGGCAATGAGAAAGAATGGGAAGGACAGGACTGAGGCAGCCAGGGAAGGTGGCATGGCCGCAGGGCAGGGAGGAAGGTACCCTCCCTAGGCTGGCTGTGTTGGCACCACGTGAGGAGCTTGTCCAAGGCTTCCAGTATGGGTGTCTATGTGTGTGGAGGGCGAGGGTGATAGGCGTGCCTGTGGTAGGAAGGGCATTCTGCTTCCGACTGCCTTTGTGGTTGTGAGCCCAGTCCGTGAGACCATCTGTCCATCTTGTCCTCTCCTGGCCTTGGCTCCTAGGGGCTCAGAGGGCGGTTGGAAGGGCTTGAGCATTCCTGACTTTTGGCCTGGAGGAAGGGAGGTGTGTGTGTGTGTGTGTGTGTGTGTGTGTGTGTGTGTGACAGAGAGAGAGAGAGAATGTGAATGAATGAATGAATCACTTTGGACTGGCCTCCCTTCAGCTCCCCTCTGGCTTTGCTGTCTTGGAGTCCCTAGCACCACACCAACTTCTGTCCACCTCCGTCTGCGTGTCTGTCTTTCATCTCGGGCTGTCCTCTCTGGCTCTTGCCTGGCCTTATTCTCTCACTCGGTCTTTCCGTTCCTCTCTGTATGTTATTCTCGCTCTGCCTCTGCTTTCTAGCTCTCCCTGTCTCTGGCTCCCGTTCTCTCTTCATCTGTGTTCTCTCTCCACGCGGCCCTCATCTCTGGGCTTTCACTCTGTGTTCCCTTTCTCTCGTCTCTCTTTTTCCGGGTCTCTCTCTGCTCTGTCCCTGCTCTCCATTTGCCCTTCTTCTGCTCGTTCCCTCTGCCTTTGCCTCCTGGTTTCTGTGTCTGTGTCCCTTCTGGTCTCTTTCATCTTCTGACTCTGCTTCTCCCCGTGTGTCCCTCTCTGTGTCCCTCTGTCTCTCGCTCCTCTCCATCCTCGTCTCTCTGGGTCTCTGGCTGTCCATCCCTGCCTCTGTGTGTGTCTCTCTCGCTCCCCTCCTCCCCCCTTTTTCTGTTTCTAACACCCACACTCACATCCTACCTCAGGAGTAATTGCTTTTGTCTGGGTTGGACTGGACTTGTGGTGGGGGGAGGGCGGGGGGAGCGGGTGGCGCTGGGGGGGTTGGGAGGGACGGAGGTCGCTTGGTGGAGTTGAGGTGGCGTCCACCAAAGCAAGGGGTATTGAGGAGCAGAGGTACTGCCCACCCAAGGTGGGAGGAGGGAGGGGGACTTGGGCCCATCCTGGCGGGGGTCTGGGGCCTCTAGCAGGGAAGGGAAAGAAGGCAGGCCGGTGTCACACTGGTATGTGGAGGCAACGTACTGATGAAACGGCCAGCCGGCATCTCAACAGCAGCCTTGGCAGCCTTGCCCCCTCCCCAACTCAGAAACTCCAGGATGTAGCCCCTCAGACCCACACACTCTGTCGTGTGCACCAAGTCACCACGACACACACAGGGACACACCCAGAGCCTCCATCCCAGTCCTGATAACACATTCAGCCATCAGTGCCAGGGACACCTGGAGCACAGACACAGGAGAAACCGCATGGGCTCTCTGGCACTCATAAAGAGAAAGAGCCTCCGACAGACACACAGAGTCCCCGCGGCTCACGTAGAGCCGCCCGCCGACACAGGCTCCGGGACACACGGAGACTCACGCGCCCAAACACCCACGCTCAGACACGCCCTGGCGGACACGTCCACGCCACCACATGCAGGTTTCCTGGAGCACAGAGGAACCGCCTCCAGGTTTCCTGGGGACAGAGGTATCCCCAGAGATGCTCCCAGAATCTATCCACGCTTCTCCAAGGGACACCCAGGCTCAGCAGACACCCGTGGAAACACACACACAGTCCCCGAGGGCCCCCAGGACACACCCAGACATGACTCAGGACGCACTGTTCCTGAGTCCCCAGAAGAGCTGAAGAACCTGCGCTCACCCTGCGTGTTCACAACTCAGACACCACAGCCCTCCCTCGGGACCTCCTGCCTGACCCCTCTCAAGCCCCCCAGGCCCACATGTGTGCAGGCCAGGCCGGAGAGGAGACCAGAGCGGCTTCCACCCACGAGGACCCCCAGGGTGGGCAGCCTGTGGCCCTGTGGGTGGGCGGCAGGCTTGTCTGGGGTGCTGGCTCTTTTTGTATCTATTCACTGTAGATTATTCTAGCACCTTCAGGCTCACCCTTGCCCCAGAGGCTCAGGACAGTGTCTCCCCAGTCCCCCCCACCCGCCCCGGGGCCCCTGCCCACCTCCCACAGCTTTATCCCCCACGAACCTTCAAAGGGCCCCATCTCCTTGAGCTGCCCCCAACTGAGGGGATGCCTGCTTTCTCTTTCGGGGGGCTGTCTGTCAATTTATTCCAGCCCCCTTACCTGCAAGTGTGAGCCCCGACCCCATCTGCTTCCCTGCCCACTCCCATACTCACCCCCTCTCCTGGCTGTCCAAGCTCTCAGCCTCCCTAAGCTCTCCTGCTGTAGGGGAGTGGTGGCGGGGGCCCTGGCCCCTCAGAAGCTGGGGTAAGGGAATATGGGGGTGGGGGGCCTGGGTGCGGGGCCTGGGTGCGGCTCCGGGAAAGGGAAGCAAGGCAAGCAAAGGAGAGAGAGAGAGAGGCAGAGGCAGGCAGGCAGCCAGCCGGCTTTATATCCCTGCCGTATTGATCTACCATGTCACAGCCCCGGTCGATAGTCAGCCGAGAAAGAGAGGGAGAGAAGGGAGGGGAGGTTTGGGGGAGGGCAGCCGGGACCCCTATAGTCCTTGGCCCATCTGGGGCCTCCTGGGCAGGCTGTGGGGGGCATGTTTGAGCCTGGCCCACCCCCCCAAAAAAGGGTTATCCTGTCCTCTCTCATCCCCTTGACTGAGGCCCTCTCCCCAAGAGCCACCTTGGTCTTGGTAGAATTTAAGCACAGCAGATTTGCCCATTTCTTTCTATCCCCATGGGCAAGAGGCTCACAGCTGCCCACTGCCTCAGCTCCCCTTTGCCCTCCACGGGCAGGCGGGCAGGTGGGAGGCCCTGAGGCAGCGTCCCGCTGACCCTGGGGTGGCTCTTCTTCCTTCACTGTGTGACCCTAAGCAAGACAGAAACCTCCCTGAAGGCGCTCCACCCCAGCAGGCACTCGGGGGCACCTGTCTTCGTGGGTTCTTGCCCATTCCCTCTGAATTTTTCACGACGACGGCTGTGCCACGACAGATCACATTTAGGATTTCTTTCTTCTGGTCCTTCACCCTCCCTACTGGCTTATGACAGAAGAGGCCCAGCCTCCACCCCCTTCAGCCTCCACGCTTCTCTTCATAGAATCTTCAGACACCTGTCCTCTCCATCTAAGTGACCCCTGACCTGAGAAAAGAAGGGCAGGCAGGGAAGATGTCTTCCCTGGGTAGGAAGAGGAGTGGCAGGGGAACGGCCTCAGGACAGTGCTGTTCCATCCTGGACCTACTCCTTCACTCTGTCTTCTCTCCCTGGGTCTCAGTTTCCCCCCTGCCCCGTGTAACCCTGGTCCAGTTGGAAGGCTGTATGGCTCTGGGATCCATAGACGCTGGTGCACAGGGGCAGCAAGGCTGTCTGGAGGGTGAGACCACAGCCAGGAGGGTGCCTGGTCTCAGCCCCTCCCTCAGCCAGGACTGCCTGGGTCCCAGGTGCGTCCCCCCAGCCCCCAACTCCCCGGGGCTCCAGTTCTTTGTCTGCCCAGATCCTCCTCCCCTCCCAGCCCAGCCTGGAGAGGTTGAGGAATCACCTTAGCCTTGACCCGAGGGGGCGGGCAAAAGAGGGGCAGGCAGCCCCCACCCTCCTCCTGCCCATGGCCATCCTACAGCTCCTCTCTGGCTTCCCCAGTACCAGGCCGCTGCTCCCTTTGTTAGGAAGGGGGAGGGGAAAGACACGAGCTGAGAGGACGTGGCCTGACCCCCGACCTCTCCCTCTCCCTCCTCCCATCTGGGTCCCCAGGGGCTCTGAGCCCCCTTGACGGACAGTTCTGACCATCAGCCAAATGGCTCAGAGAGTGAGCAGGGGGCCAGGTAGGGGGGAGGGGAGGAAGGTCTGGCCAGGGCTCTGAGCCCACCACTGGTGTGGGGGTGCTCCATGGATGGAAGGAGGCCTTAGGAGGGGTGGCAGGGGAGACAGGCACACCAAGGGCCAGGCTCTGGGGGAACCTGATTGAACAGGGGGGTATGGAGGCAAACAGGGGCTCATCCTGGAGCCAGCAGTCCTGGAAGCCCTGTGGGTAGGGCCTGGCCTGGGCTGACACCCCCACCCCACCCCCACCTGGCCTGCAGCATTGGGAGTGCAGTGAGTTTAAAAAAAAAAAATTAAAAGAAAGGAAAAAAAAAAAAAACAGGAGCAGGAGAAGCTGGGGGAAAAAATATATAAGAAAAAATATAATAAGAACTAAGCGGTGGCTGCAGGAGAGAGAAAGGGCAGGAGGCGGGAGGGGGGCGCAGGGGGGAGGGCGGCTCGGGCCCTGGTCGCTGCGGAGGCCGGGCCGCCGGCCTCTGCGCTGAGCCCTCCGCGTCCCCCCTGCCGGCCCCCTCCAGCCCCGATCGATCCAGTTTCTTGGCAATAAAGCATTTTTATTGTCAGCTGCCCTGAATGCCAAATGTGAGCCTGGTCCTGCTTCCCCCCCAACCCGCTGCCTTGCCACCCCTCCCCCAGCCCTCCTCCACCCCCCTTCCCTGCCATCACCCCACCAAAGAATCAGCATCGTCCATCACCAGGACCCCCTCCTCTTCCTCCTCATCCCTGTCAGCTGCAGTCCCCGCACATTCTCAATATCCACCGAGCTCTCCACCCCCACCCAGGCCGCTGTGATCCCCTCCCTAACCCCAAACCTACAGGGGAACCGAAAGGTGGGCTCTGGATGAGTGGTCTTGGGGGGGCAGAGGAGGAACAGGAGGGTGTTGGGGTGGGCAGCAGAGAGATGATGGCCACAGGTTGGGGAAGGTGTTGGCTAAACTCAGGAAACATAGCCTGCCCAGCAGCTGCAGCCAGTGGGGTACACCGACAAGAACAAGTGGGGCGTCCCCAGTGCCTGCACTTGAGGGGGAAGGCAGGCCCCGTCCCCGCCCTGTTGTTCCCTGAGGACCAGCTTGCACCCCTTCCACACGGAGCTTGGGGAAAGACAGGGCTGGAGGTTGGACGCCCCTCCATGTACCCGTCTCGGCTCTGCCCAGGGCTGGTGACATCACCACACCCCAGAGGACTGCTGGCTTACGGTCTGAGGAGAGGGTGTCAGGGAAGCAACTTACAGAAGGCTTTGGCCCGCCTCAGCTTGCCCTTCTTCCCTTCCTCCTCTCTTTTCTCCCTTTCTGCCTCTCTCTCTCTCTCTCTCTCTCTCTCTCTGTCTGTCTCTCTGTTGTTGCTGCCTCTCCCTCCAGGGGTTTAAAAACCTCCATATACTTCTCTGTTCTACATTTCAAGGCCCCCGCTATTCTTTCCCTGTGCCCCTCTTTTCTCTGCCCCGCTACAGGCTTTTCCCTCTGTCCTTGTCCCCTCCACACACACACATCTCTTGTCTTGCCCACATCTCTCCTGGTTCACCCCCTCCCACAGCTGTAAAACTAAACTGAGGCCCAGCTCCTTGGAACACCAGCGGGAAGTGCAGAGAAAGGGTTTTCAGCCCCTCTTCTCTCCTGCACTCAGAGTCAGTGTTGGCAGTGTCAGTGTCGGGAGGAGTGAGAGCTCATCCACACCTACAGACACAGGCTGGAGACCCGAGGGTGGATCCTTCTGTCTGCCACACACTTCCTGTGTGACTTTGCTCAGGTCTCTTGCTTACCCTGAGTCCTGGTTCTCCCCTGGGAAAAAAAAAAAAAAAAAAGCCATTCAGATGGCTGTGCCTTGAAAGCCCAGGGAGCTTTCAGTTCCTGGGGCAGAGCTAGCAGGATACTCACTCTGGGGAACATGGTCATCCCATGGGCACCCACAATGATGTCTCAAGGCTGCAGGCCTGAGCTTTCACTTTCTCTTTGTGATGTGGGAAGGGGAAGCTGAAAACCGGGCAGGCTCAGGATGCCACGATGTTTCCTTTCAGTCTGGGCACAAGAATGATCTGTCTAGGGTCCTGCTTTAAGGAGTATATAAGCCGGACATGGTGGCACATGCTTGTAATCCCAGTACTTAGGAAGCTGAGACAGAAGGATCTCAGCTTCGAGGCCAGCATCAGCTACTTAGTGAGGCTCTCCACAACTTAGTGAGACCCTGTTTCTAAATAAAGAATAAAAAATAGGGCTGGGAGTGTGGCTCAGAGGTAGAATACCCCAGGGTTCAATTCCCAGTATCACACAAAATAAAATAAAATAACTATATGTTGGTTGTGTGTGGTGGAGCACACCTATAAACCCAGTACTTGGGAGGCTGAGACAGGAGGATCACAGGTTCAAGGACAGCCACAGCAACTTAGTGAGGCCCTCTGCAACTTAATGAGACCCTGTTTCTAAATAAAAAAAAATAAAAAGGGCTAGGGTGTAGCTCAGAGGTAGAGTGCCCCTGGGTTCAATTCCCAGTATCACACACACATACAAAAACTTATGTGTTGACACTCATGCCTAACCAGGTTTCACATGCTTGCTTATGCCTCAAGCAGTTCTTTTCACCAGGTATGAGTGTTTGAGCTACCTTCAGGTAACAGTTTTCCAGTTAGCAAAGGGCCTTCCTAACAGAAGAGAGAAAGACCCCTTGGGGCCGGTGGGTAGGGAGGACCAGGGTGTGAGTAAGAGAGCCAGGGCTGGGTCCTGGGATGGACACAGGTGGGAGGATTGGCTTGGGAGTGTGGGGTTCTGTTCCAGGCCTGGAAACCTGGGGAGAGGTAGGGGCTATGGGACAGAAGATGGAAAGACAGGCAGGTCACGTTTCTGCAGTGACCACTTTACCACCTCCCAGGCTTCCTAAGGACCACACCCCCGAGCAGAGCTATTCCCTGAAGTTTGGGACATATTGAGGCTTCCCACTTCCTTTTCTGGCTGCTGGATGCTGACTTGGGAGTCCCTTTCCCTCTGGCTCTAGACGTCTTTCTTGCGAGGTCCTCTCTGAGTGACCCTCTACTCACCGGCCTCCCATCGTCTTTTGCTCATGCTGTTTCCTTGCATAGAAGAGTAACAATCCTCAATCCTAAAACTGCTCCTGGATTGCTTTCTGTGTCCTAAATACTGGACCTGACCCCCAACCACCCTAGGTGTAGGCATTATCATTGTTCCTGCTTTCCAGATGAGGACATTAAGGCTGAGAGAAGGCAAGTGGCTTGCCCATGGTCACCAGTCAGCCAGTAAGTTCCAAAGCCGCGACTGCCATTCAGGATTCCGTCGACCTTCATTGGTTCATTGGTGAAGTGTTCGTTGGCAGTCCACAGCTGGGGGGGTGCTTAGGAAAAGTGACTGCCTCAGTGTGAGGGGTTTAAATCCTGGCTTTCCCTATCTGAGCCTCAGTTTCCTCTTCAAGTCATAAGTACAATATCATCGGAGTCAGTCATATAAAGGGAAATATAAAATGCAAAAGAATAGCTTGTCGTGGTGGCCCATGCCTTTAATCCCAGTGGTTGGGAGGCTGAGACAGGAGGATCTCAGGTTCAAAACCAGCCTTAGCAACTCACTGAGGCTTGCATCAACTTAGTGAGACCCTATTTCTTTTTTTTTTGCGGTACTGGGGATTGAACTCAGGGATGTTCTACCTTCGAGCTATACCCCCAGCCCTATTTTTTATTCTTTATTTTGAAACCGAGTCTCACTAAGTTGCGGAGTGCCTCACTAGGTAGCTGAGGCTGGCCGCGAACCCAGATCCTCCGGGTGAGACCCTATTTCTAAATAAAAAATAAAACAGGGCTGGGGACATAGCTTGGAGGTAGAATGCCCCTGGGTAGCACCACAAAAATTTTTTATTTAAAAAAATTCAAAAGGATGTAATCCCAGTACTTGGGAGGCTGAGATAGGAGGAACACAGGTTCCAGGCCAGCCTCAGCAAGTAAAGTAGTGACACTCTCATCAATCTAGTGAGACCCTGTTTCCAAATAAGAAATAAAATTGGGCCGGGGGTGTAGCTTGAAGGTAGAATGCTCCTGGGTTCAATCCCCAGTACCAAAAATAAATAAATAAATATAAAAAATGCAAAAGGATACCTGACAAAAGGCCATGCCCTTCTTTCTTGCTCTTGTCTAAATCCTGGTCATCCTCTAGGTTCTAGCTCTTTCAAGCTTTTATATTTGTTGAGCATTTTCAATATTCACTCTCCATTTGCATCCTCGCTACACCTTGTAAAGGAGGAATTATCATCTTGGTTTTACCAAAGTGGAAGCTGAGGCTCAGAAGACTCGAGTGTTCTGCCTCCAGTGCTTGTCTCCACGAACAGTCCCGTCAGCTCATGCATCCACACGTCTGTCAGCGTTCATCTTATGCCGGTGCTTGTTGGACACTGAGGACATGCTCTCTGGGTGCCAGCGGGGTGGGGACAAGACTATCAGGGTCAGGCATGGAAGCAGGGAGACCCGCAGAGAGGAGGCTGCTAAAGGGACTCAGGCAGAGATGGTGGTGGCTTGGGCTGCAGCAGGAGAGTAGGGATCAGAGGGCACTTGTGGAGTAGGTGATGACATGAGGGCTCAATGGCGTGGACAACAGGGTGAAGGTCTAAGCCCGCACACACCTGGGCTTTTCCTCTCACCAGGACAGGTGCTACTTTTCCTCTAAGAGAATTGGAAGCCTCTGGGAGGCAGAGGCCTGGCTTGCATCTGTTCAGAGGTCTCCATGAGATCATGCCAGACGTGAGCAAGTGACCTCCGCTCTGGAGGCTCCATGGGGGAATGAGCTCTGAGCAAGGTGTGACTGGAGCAAGTAGGTCTGAAGGTGTTGACTCCTCTCACAGCTGGCCTTACTGTCTGGACTTGCAGAATACACCAGGGCCCATAAAGCCAGGGTAGGGTGCTGTCATGTCTGCATCCCAGATCTGCTGTGACTCAAGGCAGGCTGCCGATGGGGAAGCTCTTGGTGAATGGCAGGAGGCCATCACAGGACAAGGACGGGAAACGCATGGATGTCTTAGGCAGCAAAGCCCTGGGCTAAGTTCTACATGTGAGACAAAGGGAAGAGGTGGGCCAGGGTGTGAGGCCGAAGAGAACAGTGGCGGCAGCGTGGGCTTTGGAGTCCAGCTGCTTGGCGCCAGTCAGTTACATCTGGATGTCCCCAGGCAAATGACTTAACCTTGCTGAGCATAAGGCTCTTTATCTGTAAATGGAGAATTTTGCAGAGGTCCTAGTCTTAGATTTCTTCTGAAGCCAGGAAGGCACGCCCTTAGTTCCCTTTGGCAGGGTGCGGAGGTCATTTCCCTTCAGCTTCTTCTTCAGCAAATAGATGCTTAGTACCCCCTATGTTGCAGGCACTGGGGATACAGTGGTGAAAAGGACAGACACGAGTCCATGTGGTTATCGTCACAGTGCTAGCCTGAATGTTGAGTGGTGGGTTCACATTAACACATTATTAAAAAAATAAAATAGATAAACAGATGAATAACAAAAAGGAGCTTTGTGCAGTCAAGAAATGGGAGTATATCATGACCAAGGATTATAATTAATCCAACTTTGTGTACCTGAGGTCGTGTGTGTGTGTGTGTGTGTATGTGTGTGTGTGTGTGTGTGTGTGTGTGTGTGTGTGTATGTGGTGTCTGTTAATGGAGATTGAACCTGGAGGCATTCTACTTTGAGTTATACCCTCAGCCCTGTTTTATTTAATGTATTTATTTATTTTTATTTTGGCTAGGCTGATGAGAGTCTCACTACTTGCCGAGGTTGTCCTTGAACTTGCAATCCTCCTGTCTTAGCCTCCCAAGTACTGGGATTACAGGTGAGTGCCACCATGCCCAGCTCTGAAGTCTTTTTTTTTTTTTTTGGTTCTAGGGATGGAACCCAAGGACATTATATCTGTGAGCTACACCCCCAGACCTGTTTATTTTTTTATTTGTAAACAGGGTTTCGCTAAGTTGCTGAGGCTGTCTTTGAGAGATCCTCCTGTCTCAGCTTCCCAAGTACTGGAATTATAAATGTATGCTACCACATCTGGCTTGAAGTCCTTTTTTTTTTTGGTCAGTACTGGGGATTGAGCTCAGGGGCATTCTACCTCCAAACTACACCTCCAGTCCTATTTTTTATTCTTTATTTTGAAACAGGGTCTCACTAAGTTGCAGAGAGCCTCACTAAGTAGCTGAGACTGGCCCCCGGATCCTCCGGTCTCAGCCTCCCAAGCATTGGGATTACAAGCGTGTGCCATCATGCCTGGTGATGAAGTCCTTTATAAAAGGAGGATAAGTCAAGTGTAGTGGCTCATGCCTGTAACCTCAGTACTTTCAGGCTGAGGCAGGAGACTCAGCAAAATAAAAAATAAAAATAAAAAAGGTGGGGGGTATAGCCTGGAGGTAGAATGCCCCTGGATTCAATCCTCAGTACCAAGAAAGAAAGAGAGAGAGAGGGGTGGGGGAGGGAGGGAGTGAGAGAGAGAAAGAAAGACAGACAACAGGACAGACATGCTCCCCATCCTCCAGGCAAGAACACTCAACTGGGGGAGAGAGGTAATAAACAAGCACAAAATACATAACACATGGAAACTTGAAGGTTTGAGGAAATGCACCATGGTAGAGGATGGAGTGGTGAGGAGAAGAAGGGCTATGTGAGGTAGAATGATCAAAAAGACCTCTCTGTGGAGGGAATATTTAACAGGAATCCTGCAGTGAGTGGGAATGAGCCATGGGAACATCCGGGGGGAAATGGCACAGGGCAGGGAATGAGAAACAAGGAGGAGTTTGGGCCTGTTCTAGAACAGAGCCAGCTTGCATGGAGGATGTGAGCAGGGTGTGGGAGAGCCAGGAGAGAACAGCAGAGGAGGGCGGGCCGGTCTCTGGTGGGGTCCAGAGAAGCCTTGGAGCTGGCTTGCTTGGCCAGCCTCCCCCGCGGCCTTCCAGGCTGGCCTGTTAGTACCCTGGACAGCGGCCTCGGCCCCTCAGAGCGTGTGCAGTGATGGGGCGCACCCTACCGCACACTCAACACTGGACACTGACTTATTTTTAGTCTGTTTCTAGGCAGTGTAATGAGAGGCAGATGATACTGCCATGAGTACTCATTGGCCCCTGTCTACAGGAAGTGTACAGTCACTGCACGAGACATAAATGCACAGCTTAATGAATCTCAGTCAAGTGAATGTCTGTGTAATTACCACTTGGGTAGAAGTGTCAAAGGCACCCAACATCCAGAAGTCCCTGCCCCAAGTCCTTTCCTAAGCATGCCCCTCCCTCCCTGCTGGAGGTAGCCACCTTCCTCCAGCCTGATTAACCTTTGGTATAATCGTTTCTTTGCTTTTCCATCTGTTTATCATTTAATGCATTCTAATTTTAATTTAAAATTATTATAACTATGCCAGACATGGTGCACATGCCTGTAATCTCATACTTGGGAGGCTGAGTCAGGAGGATTGCAGGTTCAAAGCTAGCCTTGGCAACTTAACAAAACTCTCAACAGCCTAGCAAAACCTGTTTCAAAGCCAAAGAATAAAAAGGACTGGGATGTAGCTTGGAGGTAGAATGCCCCTGGGTTCAATCCCCAGTCTCACAAACAAAAATGATTATAATTTCCTTATCAAGACCAACATCATTACATAAAAGGTCAAAATCTCCTTTGAGTCCCTTCTGCTTCCCCAGTCCTGGTCCCCTCACCAAAGGTAGTAGTCATTAGTTAATTATCTTCTAGACCTTTCCCTCCACCTCTGTTCAATACCTGTGCACCCACAGAGAATGTATAGTGTTTTTGAATGTGTTTTACATAAGCGATATCAAATTTTATAGATGGCTCTGGGACTTGCTTTTTCTCTCAGCAGTATCTTGGAGAATTGTCCCTGTCTATATCCATAGATATATCTCATTCTCATTCACAACCACATAAGATTCCTGAGTATGAACATATTATCATTTAGTTAGCCACTATCCCATTGGTGACCTTGAGATTGTTCCTGGGTTTTCTCAATCTCAGACCTTGATGTAATGAACACCTTTGCACTTAGGTGGCATTATGCTTAAGATTATGAAGTTCCTGTCAGCCCGTGTTACTCTCCCATTTCACAGATGAGGAGCCTGAGACTCAGAGAGGGAAGTCACTGACCCAGTCATATAGCAAATGAGTGGAGGAACTCATTTCCAGGCCTGCATCTGTCTGACTCCAAACTCGTCATTATATTGGCCTGGATATATTATTGCAGCCTGTGGGGCAGGTGTCCTTACTCAACACACATTTCCAGAGCCCTGGCTATATGCAGGCTCCGTGCTGGGCTCCAATTCAAGAATGAATCAAATCCTGCCATGTCTTCATGGAACTCACAGGCTACAGGGGACAGTCTCACTAGGAAGTAACTCAAGATAGCATTAGTACTAAAGCCCACAGATGCAGCTTGGAGCTGTGGGAAGATTGAGGTCCTTACCGTTTTGTTTGTTTGTTTGGTTTTGGCAGTACTGGGGCTTAAACCCAGAGGTGTTCTACCTCTGAGCTACACCTCCAGCCCTATTTTATTTTTTATTTTGAAATAGGGTCTCACTAATTTGCCGAAGGCATTTCTAAGGTGCTGAGGCTAGCCTTGAACCTGCAATCCTCCCATCTTTGCCTCCCGAGTAGTGGGATTACAGGAGTGCACCACCGCTCCTGGTAGAAGTCCTTACTATTCATAGAGCTTCCAGTGGAGTCTGGGAAGGTTTCCAGAGAAGGGAGACTTGAGTGGTGGGTAGAATCTATGTGGTAGGCAAAGTAGGCAGGAAGGACAGGTTGCATTGAGGGGCCCATGTTGCTGAGCAAAGGAAGAGTGAGCTCTGAGGGCAAATGGCTGAAGGGGTTGACAGAGGCCATATCCTCTTGAGTTGGAGAGCCAGCCTTGCACTCAGTCTATGGGCCACAGGAACCTGATGGGGACTTATTCATGCAACAAGAGGGTTCAAGCCCAGCACTGATAACATTTTAGGAATTCCACACTGAGCAAAAATGGAAAAGGACACCTGCTTTCTTTTTTTTTTTTTTTTTTTTTTTTTTGTGGTACTGGGGATTGAACTCTGGGGCATTCTACCTCTGCGCTATACCCCCAGCCCTATTTTTTATTCTTTATTTTGAAACCAGGTCTCACTAAGTTGCGGAGGGCCTCACTAGGTAGCTGTGGCTGGCCGTGAACCCGGATCCTCCGGTCTCAGCCTCCCAAATGCTGGGATTACAAGCATGTGCCACCACTCCTGGCTGACACCTGCTTTCAGAGAGCTTGTATTTTAGATGGAGGAAACAGACAGTAAAACGGCCGGGCTATAATTACATCCCAGGGTCTATGAAGAAAATAAAAAATGAGTATTGGAGTGGAGTGTGATGAACAGAGGACTTCTCTGGGAAGTGGCCTCTGAGCTGGGTCCTGAAGGATGAGAAGACTGGGAAGAGGTGGGCAACCCCAAGGCGATCAGCCAGGTCGGGACGAATTCGGCTTCCTCCAGTGTGGCTGCAGTGAGGTGCCCCGGTGGGCAGAGGAGGTCCTTCACAATATGGGAGTCCGGTTTGTTCTGGGGACAGCCAGGAGTCCCCAGAAGGCTCTGGGACCAAGATGAGGGTCTGGACTGAGAAGGCTACATTTCAGCCTTTGGACAGCTCCCTGCACAGGGGAGACAGCCCCTGAACCTGCAGTTGGTGCTGGTGCGTGGGAGGTCAGAGCTGGAGCAGAGTGTGCAGTGTGTATGGAAAGTCAGGGCCGAAGTGGGTGCGGGGGCTCCTGGGTCAAGGGTGGAGCCTCTTCTGGGGAAGGCCCAGGGCCAGGCACCTGCTCCCGTGGAGACCAGTGAGTATGTGGCAAGAAATGGCAAGAACCCTGTTCTTGGGGGCCCTGCAGTCTAGGAGAGACATGTGCAAGCCCGGATAAGGAGCAGTGAGCTCCGCACAGCAGTTTAGGCACAGGCTTCAGGGTCAGTGAGACCCTGGGTAACTGTAGGCCTCAAATTCCGTGTGTGTGTGTGTGTGTGTGTGTGTGTGTGTGTGTGTGTGTGTTACTGGGGATTGAACCTAGGGGCCTTCTACTTCTGGGCTACACCCTCAGCCCTATTTTACTTTTTATTTGGGAACAGGGTCTCACTAGGTTGTGGGGGGCCTCACTACATTGCTGAGGCTGGCTTGGAACCTGCGATCCTCCTGTTTCAACCTCCCAAGTACTGGGATTACAGATATGCACCACCATGCTCAGATTCTTTTTTTTTTTTTTTTTTAACACTACTGGGTATTGAATTCAGGGACATTCTTCTACCTCCTACACCCCCAGACCTTTATTTTTATTTTTTATTCTAAAACCGTTGCTGATTCAGGGGTCTCGCTAAGTTGCTGAGACTGTGCTCAAACCTGTGATCCTCCTCTCTTAGTCTCCCAAGTACTGAGATTGCAGTTGTGTGCCACAGCAGCTTCCTCACTTTAATAATAACAATCCCTACCTCTCAGATGGTGGTGAGGAGGCTGGGGATCCTGAGTATACTCATCCAGATCCTCCATGGGGTGAGCATGCAATTCATCCTCTCTATCCCACAGTTAGTTGATCAGCAGGCCATCTTTCCTCCTCCTCTCCTCCTCCCCCTCCCCCTCTCCTCCTCCTCCTCCTCCTCTCCTCCTCCTCCTCCTTCTCCTTTCCTTTTTACTTCTAGTACTAGAGGTTGAATCCAGGGGCATTCTACCTCTGAGGTATACCCCCAGCCCTACTTTATTTTTTATTTTGAAACAGGTCTTGCTAAATTGCTGAGAGTCCCCTAAGTTACTGAGGCTGGCCTTGAACCTGCTATTCTCCTGTCTCAGCCTCCCAAGTACTGGGATTACAGGTGTGCACCACCATGCCTGGCTCTGTTCTTGCTTCTTCTAAGCCACAGAATCAGAGATGGAGGAAACCTTAGAGTGCTCCTCCAGCCCACGCTCTACTGAGGCCCAGAGAGTAAAAGGGGCTGGCCCTAGATCCCCAGATGACCAGTGTCAGAACAGGAACCTGGTTGGTCTTCTAATCTTTATCTACTTTGATCCACGTCATGACAGAGCTTCTTTTTCTCTTTCTCTTTTGGTACTGGGGATTGAACCCAAAAGTGCTCTGCTTTTTTTTTTTTTTTTTTAAACAGGATCTCACTAAGTTTCTGAGGGTGACTTTGAACTTGGGATTGTCCTGTCTGAGTCTCCCAAGTACTGGGATTACAGGTGTATGCCATCATGCCTGGCTAGCTTCTCTTCATATTTGAGGTCAACTGGGAATTCTCATGGATTTGGGGGGTCGGAGGTGGTTCCCGATGAGTGTTTGTGTCAGTGTGGATTTATAAGCATCTGCCAGCTGCCTGGTCACAGTCTCCCTTCCCACTGTCCATCAGAGATGGCCTAGGCATCCCCCACTTCAGTCTCCTGGTCCTGGGACTCTACTTGGAATCCGTACCCCCTTCATCCTCATGACCCCACCCTCCTGGCTGCCTGGACCACTGGTCATCCTGCCTCCACACCTGTCCCCAGTGGCTGGTCCTCACTCAGAATCTCCCTCTCAGAAGCCTTCCTTCTACAACATCAGACCCAGCCTCGAGGTCCATATCTCTCTGTGTCCTGATCTTTCTCATCTGAGCTTGAGCTCTCTCTCCTCCCCCATCTTCCTATAACAAGAAAGATATTACAAGTAGCTGGGTGCGTTCTTTTAGTTTTAGTGCTGGGGATTGAACCCAGGGCTTCACACATGCTAGGCGAATGCGCTACCACTGAACCACATCCCCAGCACCTGAGCTCATTCTTGACTCCTTCCTCTTCCCCATACCGCACATTTAACCAGCTGCCAAATCTTGCTTTGCCTACTTACAGAATTTTTTCCAGGGCCACCTTCTTCTTTCTCCTGTCCTGCCCCCATCATCCCTCGTGGGAACGCCACATCAAAGCTTCCTCATGGCTGACCCCCCTCATACTCTGATCCTTTAGTGCAGCCCCCCACAGCAGCCACAATCATCCATTCAAATGTTCACAGTCTGGGCGTGGTGGCACACGCTTGTAATCCCAGTACCTGGGAGCCTGAGACAGGAGGATCGCAGGTTCAAAGCCTGCCTCGGCAATTTAGCAAGGCTGACTGCCTCGGCAATTTAGCAAGGCTCTCAGCAACCTAGTGAGACTCTGTCTCCAAATAAGAAATAAAATCAGGCTGGGGGTGTATCTTGGATGTAGAATACCTCTAAGTTCAATCCCCAGTGCCAAAAATAAATAAAATAAAATAAAGCCAACAACAACAAAAACAGTTCCTTACCCTAAGTTCCTCGCCCTAAGCTCTATGGGGGAGAAAACATGTCTTCATTTTGTTTTCAACCCCTGTATTATCCAAGTTTAGCCATGTCCTGGAACTTAGTAGTACTAACTGGTTGCTTATTGAGTGATGGGTTGTTGGGATACTTTATCTGTTTCAGTCTTCTTTTAAGACCATGATCGATCTCTCTCTCTCTCTCTCTTTTTTTTTTTTTTTTTTTTTTTTTTTTGCAGTACTGGGGATTGAACCCAGGGGCATTCTACCTCTGAGCTACATCCCCAGCCCTATTTTTTATTCTTGATTTTGGAACAGGGTCTCACTAAGTTGCAGAGTGCCTCACTAGGTAGCTGAGACTGGCCATGAACCCAGATCCTCCAGTCTCAGCCTCCCAAATGCTGGGATTACAAGCGTGCGCCACCACGCCCGGCTCCATGATCTCTTTAAGTGAAGTTTCAGGACTACCTTGTCTCTGGGTCCCCAGCCCCCAGCACAGGGATTGGCACCAGGGACATGTAGGGTATGTTTGGACTGAAGGACCTGGGGAAGGGTCAGATCACCTTTAGATGAGGGCTGATGAGTCCAGTGCCTTGCTGAACATCAAAAAAAATCAACTGTAAGTCTGTGGGAGTTGGGCCAGGGGCTTTCGAGGATTCCATTGTTCCCAAGTTGGCAGAGAATGGCGGTTCCTGTTGTCCACTGGGTGATGGGAAGCACTCCAAAGTCAAAGAGGGGCCCCTGGGAGAGTAGAGAGAGTATAGCTATGGGGATAATAGGCCTAAGTTTGAATCCTGACTCCACCACTCATATACTGTGTGACTGGAGGTAGGTGATTTTGCCTCTCTGAGCACCAGCAGTAAAGAAGGGATGATTACAAACCTTACCTCTCAGACTGTTGTTCCTATTGCTGTTAGCCTATTGCTCGAATAGCACAGAATAAATAGTGTTGCTCCTGCTGCTGCTGCTAATGTTTATGATGATAACGTGAGGAAGGAGAATATGTGTATAGTGCTGGGGATGGGACCCAGGGGTATTCTACCTGCAAGCTACACACCCAGCCCATTTTATTTTTTTATTTGAAAACAGCATCTTGCTAAGTTTAAGTTGCTGAGGACCTCACTAAGTTACTGAGGCTGGCTTTGAACCTGTGATCCTCTTGTCTCAGCCTCCCAAGTACTGGGATTACAGTCGTGTGCCACCACACCTGGCTAAGAAGAAATATTTTAATATTATTTCTGGAGCTAGATTGTTTTGGAGTATCCAGCTCCTGAACAGAACTTGGTTTTGACTTGGGGCTCTTGGAAAAGTAGTTCTGAGAGGACATCAGGGTGAGGCAGCATGTGAATAGGAAATGAGCCCAGAAGCCAGGAAAGTGAGTAAGAGGTGGACAGGCAGGGCCAGGGTCGGGCCAGGGCTGAGGCTGGGCATGGTTCGAGTCTCTCTGAGGCCCCTGGGAACACTGCATGGCCCACAACAGGACACATCTCCTTGTGGGTTTGTCTGCCACCCCTACCATCCTGTCTATTTAGGTTTCTAAGCCAGCTTTCCCCACCCCCCCTAGAGACTGCCCCCAGCCTGGACTCTGCTGAAGGCCAATGTGCTTAGACACAGAATAGAGGCTGAGCAGGAGATTGCCTTTAATGAATCTTGGGCCCAAGTTCATCCGGGGCTGTGGACTCACAGTGCGGCCCGTGACTCAGTCTTCCTATCTCTCATCAGGCTAGGGGTCTGAGAGGCCTCTCTGAGCTCCCATGTGCTAGAACCCTACAGATGAGGGCAGCATCTACGGGGAAAGACCCCTTGGGTCACTGCACAGAGCAGGAACGAGGCTGTGGCTGAGTCCAGAGACTGCTGCAGATAGCGGGAGTCCAAAGAGGGGCTGGGGAACTGAGCCACAGAGGGTCCCCAGGGGTGACCAGGAGGAAGAGGCCATGGCAGGGGGGGCCCTGAGGGGTGAAGACTCTCGCTCTGCTGTCCCCGGTGGACCGGCTGCTCCCCCCCCCAACTCCCTGGCGGGCCCCGGGGGACCTCGCTCTAATAATGTATTTGATCGACTCGCCGGCCGCGTACAAGCGATTATTGTCTTGTCGGGAGTCAAACGTATCGATCCGGCGAGAAATATGAGCGGAGCAATGGGGCCCGCGTGTCAGTTACCAGCCCCGCTGGCCCTGGGGAGCCCCCTACGTCTCCTTTAATTACCGCTCAGCCCTGAGCCTAGCCTGGCCTCCCCCTGTGCCGCCTCCCTGCAGGCTCCCTGCACCTTGAGTGGCCCCCGCTGCTCCCCAGCTCCTGTGCCCTACCTGCCTTGCTCAGCCTGGTTCCAGGCCTCTTCTCTGGCAGGGAAGCCACTATCTCTCTGCCGGGGCCTCCCCATTCCCAGCCGTCAGGCCCTGCCCACCGAGTGTATCCAGACTCTGACCCTCTGTTCTCTCTTGAGAAGGCCCACCCTCCTTCAAAATCCCCTCGCTCAGGCCAGGGACTCTGGTCTGAAACAATGGAGGCTATAGGAGCGGGGGCATTTCATCCTCCAGGGGATCACAACACTGCAGACCTGGGAGGGCAGCACTGCAAGTGGCGGGTCCTCCCCTTGCTTGACTTTAGGGGCTGGCCTGGAGTCATGGGCAAAGTGAGCTTCTGACACTGATGCTGGCTATGTCCAGGTGATGCTGGTGATGCTGGCTATGTCCAGGTGGAGGGAACATGGGGGCAGCCGGTAGTTTTCGATCCTAATAAGGCTCCAAGACCCCCATTCCCCAGCCCCCAAAACATAAATCCCAAGTGAAAAGGGATCTTGCTGGGCAACTGCAGCTTCAAGATAAGGCTCCAGTACCCCACTGCCATCAGACTGCTGTCCAGTTGGAAGACAAGTTGCTGTGTGGTCTGTGGCTGTCCTCTGGGATGCTGTGCAGTGTAGAGGCCTAGAAACTGTCCCTCTGTGTACAGATGCCGGAACTACAGTCCTTTCTGTTGTGCCCACCTGTCTGTCCGGGCGTGTCTGAGTGTGTAGGGCCCGTGGACAGGCAGGGAGGGTGCCTGTGTAGTTCTGCCAGTATGTCACATCCTTTGTGGGTATGCACGTGCATGAGTGTGGGTGTATGCAGAGGGCCATATGTAGAGATGTGCCCTTATGACCGTGGGCCTCCACGGGTTCCCGGGAGGGAGTAGAGGGGTGCCTGTATAAGGGAGTAACCATGGTCAGGAGGGAGGGCTGGTGTTGGGGCCATGAGTACACAGATATATTCACGTGACTGCTCGTTTGTGTGAAGTGTGTAGAAATACTTGGGGTCCGTGTGTGGAAATACTTGAGTGTACGTGTGTGTCTGGGTGACTCCAGGAGTCTGTGTGAGGACATGTGGTTTGGGGGCTCCACAGTGCCGGGCGCAGCATGTCCTGCGGGGCCCTGGGCGGGCAGGAGAGGGGTTTGGAGGCGCCAAGCGGCTCTGCAGCCTCGGACTCCGGCGCCGAGTTGAGGAAAAGGGCCGCAGGCTCGGGCGCGCCTTTGTCTGCGTCGCGGTGCGCGGGGAGTCCTGCGCCTTTGTGTGACCCTCGCAGGTGTGCGCGCGGGGGCGGGGAGGGGAGCGGCGGGAGGGGCGCTCTCCTCCGCAGCCAGCCCCGCCCTCCGGGCCATCGGCGGGGCGCTGCCGCCCTCTGGCGGGCAGAGAGGGAGGCACTTGGCGGGGAGAGCCGCGGTGCTAAGGGCATGTGTGCAGGCACCCGGAGACCTGGTGCTCCCCTCGACTGAGTCGCCTAGGGCGGCCGCGTTTGCCTCCCGACAGACTCCTTGCGGTCTGCGCCAAGGCTCAGACCTGCCCGCGCTGCTACTGCCCACAGGCTCTATTTCCTCCCAGCTCCCTTACTTGCGGAGAGATGCACAGTTTGGTCATCCCCGCTTTTTTTTTTTTTTTTTTTTGAGGTACTGGGGATTGATCTCAGGAGCATTCTACTTTCGAGCTATACCCCCAGCCCTATTTTTTATTCTTTATTTTGAAACCAGGTCTCACTAAGTTGCGGAGTGCCTCACTAGGTAGCTGAGGCTGGCCGCGAACCCGGATCCTCTGGTCTCAGCCTCCCAAATGCTGGGATTACAAGCGTGCGCCACTATGCCCGGCTGTGTTCTGCTTTTTGACTTCAGTGTTTCTTGGCTCTGTGTCTCCCTGATCTTCATTTTTTTTTTCTTCTGTAAAATGGGGAAAAAATAACAGTGCCCACCTCTCGAGATGATACCAGTCAACTTTGTAGTGTAAGGCCTTGGGACTTACCCCCTACCCCAAGCAGCCAGCTGGTGTTTAATTGTTATTGTTATTTCTCTGGGTCCACCTTCTCTCTCAGACCCACACGCCCTGTTCCAGATGTGTTTGCCCTGTGGGGGCGGTAGGAGGACTGGGGCAATTGCTGCAGGCACCTCCTGGGGTGGTGGCTGCAGGAGTCAACTCTTCCAGCTTGCTTGCTTTCCGCCCCACTAACTCCCACCCCCTAAACACACACACATGGTTTTGGGGTGGGCTAGGATGCTGGGGCGGGTCTGTGAGCCAGGGTATTTTCCCTTCCGAAGGGGGCGGACCAGCCCTGTGGTTTCCTCTCTGGGTGACTTCCGGCAGGGAGAGCTGGCCCCCAGAGAGGGCGGGGAGATGACACAGTTGTTCCCCCAGCCCTGGTGGGGCGGGCAGCATGGTTCACTCCAGCATGGGGGCTCCAGGTAAGGGGGCTGGTGCCTGCACACTGGTGGGGAGGACAGGCAGCACTTTGGGGTTTGCTCTGCTGGCCCTCCCTCCTCAGCTTTCTCCCTTGTCCTGTGTATTCTAGCAACTCCCCCTTCCCACGGGGACTCCCCACTCCCTGGCTCCTCTTTACCCTCCCCGTCCACATCAGGTGCCAGGATCGGCCAACCTCTTCCCCCTACGGCCACTGCCCTGCTCTGAGGGGTCTTGGGAGAGAGGGATGAAGCCAGGTGTTGGTGTGAGACCTCATACGGAACACCAATGGTTGGTGACACGGCTGATCTTTGGGTGGGGGCTGCGAAGAGGTTGGAAGGCTGAGTTGATGCCCTGCAGTCGAGTCACTCCTGCTGAGTGAGTGTGTGCACCTGTGTGTGGGTGTGCATGTGTGTGTCTGTGTTGGGTTGCATGTATGTGTGTGCAGTCGTTCTGGGTCTTCTGAGGGTGGCTGTTGTGTGTTGGCATGTGAGCTGGTGAGGGGGCTGTCAGGTGTGGCGTGGTAGAATGGCCTTGGCACTAACCTCTTGGCACACTTCGTTCCCTGAAGCTGTCACCTCCTCAGGAGGCCTTCCCTGACCTGCCCCTGGAGACCAGCACTAATCTTGTCTCTCTCCCTCTGCCTTTTCTTTTCTTCATGGCACTTATTGACTCCTGAGATTTCATTATATGTTTGTGTGCTTATTAAAAGCCTCCTCCACCAAACGTCAGTTGACTGGGTGAACACTGTGCACCAGGCAGTGTGCGTGATGATTTATACTTGGCTGATTGAAAGTTATCAGGACAGTGTTGATGGGAGCGTCAAATGAGGTGATGCGTGTAGTGTGCTTAGCACAGTGCGGGGGACATGGCAAGTGCTCAGTACTTCATGGTTCTTTCATTTGTGGCTGTATAGGCACGGCTGTGGGCACGGCACATTTCTGGGTGTCTGTGGGTATGAATCTTGGCTTGGTGTACACCCTTCTATGTCAGTGTATGTGAGCATCCCTAAGATCCTTGATCAGCATGTATTTGTTGAGCAGTTCTGTGCTGGGTGATGTGGAAATATAACTGAGAAAGGCGGCTTTAGGTCTGCCCTTCTGGATCCCCAAGTTCAGTGGTGGAGACAGAACTGTCACCAATGATCTTACTACAGAGTGGTCAGGACTGGGATCGGGAGGCACAAGAGACTGTGGGAGCCCAGAAGGCATCCAGCTGAGCTAGTGCAGTGTCAGGAGGGCGTCCTGGAGGAGGGGTGTCTGAGTAGGGGTGTGAAGTCTGAGTGTGTGTGAGGTGAGAAGGAGTGGGATGGAAGGAGACTGTTCACAAGGACGGCATGTGTCTGTGTACTGAGGTTACTCTATGGCCGGCTGTGTAGGTGGATGTGTACGTGTACAGTGTGGACATGAGATCTAAGGTGTCTGCACATGCATGGTGTCTACCACTGACTTGTCCGTGCCTGGGATCAAATGGGGACCTTGTAGGTGCTGAGCAGTAGGTTAGACCCTTTACTTGTGATTTCTTGCAAAATAGCCCTACCTGGGAGGGCTGGCCTAGGTTTTCCCTGCTGGGACATGAATCAATACATTGTGTGCACATGAATTAGTATACTGTGTAGCCTTTAGCAGATCACTGATCCTGCCTGGTCTCAGACTCCACATCTGTAAACTGGCTCAGGGGTCTGCTCTGGTGGTCTCCCAGGAGAAGAATCTGGGTTTGTGTGTGCGTGCGCGCGTGCGCGCATGTATACCTGGGTGTGTCTGTGTATCTATGTATGATTGGATGTGTGTGTGTCTGTGCATGACTCTGGGTGTGTGAGTTTGTGCACATCTGTGTGTCTGTGCATGACTGTGGGTATCAGAGTGTGTAAATGCATGTGTGTGTACACACATCTGGGTGTATGTTTTGCATACCAATTCATGGCATCACATCTGGGCATGTTTTTTGTTTTTTGTTTCTTGGTATTGGGAATTGAATTCAGGGGTGTTCTGGTGTTCTACCTCTAAGTTACACCCCCAACCCTTTTTTTTTGCGGTACTGGGGATCAAACTCGGGCATTCTACCTCTAGCTATACCCCCCGTCCTATTTTTTTTTTTTTTTTTTTTTTTTTTTGCGGTACTGGGATTGAACTCAGGGGCATTCTACCTCCGAGCTACACTCCCAGCCCTATTTTTTATTCTTTATTTGAAACTAGGTCTCGATAAGTTGCGGAGTGCCTCACTAGGTAGCTGAGGCTGGCCGCGAACCCGGATCCTCCGGTCTCAGCCTCCCGAATGCTGGGATTACAAGCGTGCGCCACCACGCCCGGCTCCCCGTCCTATTTTTTATTCTTTATTTTGAAACCGGGTCTCACTAAGTTGCGGAGGGCTTCACTAAGTAGCTGAGGCTGGTCGAGAACCCGGATCCTCCGGTCTCAGCCTCCCAAGTACTGGGATTACAAGCGTGCACCACCATGCACGGCTCCCCCAACCCCTTTTTAATTGCCTTTTTGGGATTCTTTTAGTTGTACTGGGGATTGAACCCAGGATCATTCTACCTCTAAGCCTCCAGCCCTTTTTATTTTTTTTGTTTTGACACAGGGTTTCGCTAGTTTGCTGAGAGTCTAGATATATTGCTGAGGCTGTCCTTGAACCTGCAATCCTTTTGTCTCAGCTTCCCAAGTACTGAGATTACAGGCGTGCACCACCACATCCAGCTTAATTTTTAATTTTGAAACAGGGTCTCACTAAGTTGCTGAAAGTTGCTGAGGCTGGGTTCAAACCTGCTATCCTTCTCAGTCTCCCAAGTATTGGGATTACAGGTGTGAGCCACCACTCTGGGCTTGGATATGTGTCTTTATCTGCAGACCTGTGGACATTCCATCTGGAATCTGTGCACATCCGTGTCTGTGTGTGTCAGTTGGGCCCTGCTTGGCCGGGGCTATGGTGTGTATGCTATGTGACAGTTCTTGCCTGCTGTTGGCATAGCTGAGGCTCACCTCTCTTGTTGTGTCTGCTACCTGCATCTTTATCCCTCCCTCCTGACAGCACAGAAGTGCTCACTCCCTGGAGGCCACTTAGGGACAGCTGTGGGGCTGGGGGAGGGAGTGAGGTGCTGCTCCTGGGGGGGAGGGGCTGGGCCAGCTGGGCCCACAGAGGTTCCCGGCAGCATCAACCCTGCCCACAGGGGCTCCCAGGGCATAACCTTGATCAAAGCAGGCTGTGGAGGCAGAAGACCCAGGGGACAGGCCAAGTGGGGCCAGGAAGGGTGAGGGGCAGCCCTCAGGCCCTCTATATTTAGCCCCATTTTCGGTAAGTGCTAACGAGAAGCTGGCCTAAGTCTGCTAAAACTGGCTGGGGGAAACGCAGAGGAGAAGTGAAAGTCCGGGGTGGGAGGGAGGGAGGGGCAGATAGGGCTGAGGACCCAGAGTCCCAGGCCTGGGGCAGTGGATGAGCTCAGGGCTTGGCCTGAGGACGTGGGCTCCAAGGGGTCTAGTAGGTTATGCCTCCCTATCCACTGCCAGTTCCTCTAAACAGTTACACACTACCTGGAATGGTGGGAAGGGAGTATTCAACCAACTTGAATGAGGCTTCCAGACGGGCTTCGAAGGTGCCAGGGCACTAGAGCACGTTAGATCACCTGGGGAGAGGGGACGTCAGGATGCCCATGCTGCACCTTGTGCCACCGAAACAGCGTCTGGGTGGGAAAAGCACCGTCATTCTTGTGGAGTCCAGATGCCTGGGGCATCCCTGCCTGGGCAGAGGCTGAAGCAGAGCCTTGGGAGGCCCTTCTGAGTCCCCAGCCCCTGGTACCGATGCCCTCCAGTCCTTGGCAAGGCATCATTTGGCTTTTAGATGCTGATAAAATGGAGTTTCTATTCATCCTTGGTGGGAATGACTTGACCCTTTCCTCTGACTGAGCTGTGACAGGGAGGAGGAAAGCTCAAGAGAGACCTGAGTCTAGGGCAGCACTGGTCTGATTCGTTGTGCCCCAGCCCAGTGCTGGGCGGGAGTGCTGGGGCCATGTGGGAGTGGCTTAGAAAATTCAGGGAGAAGCTGGGCTTGGTGCATACGCTAGTATTCCCAGTACTTGGGAGGCCGGGACAGGAGGATCGAAGATTCGTGGCCAGCCTCAGCAACTTAGTGAGGTCATCCACAACTTAGTGAAACCTTGTTTCACAATAAAATAAGGCTGGGGGGTGTATCTCAGAGGTAGAATGCCTCTGAGTTCAATCCCCAGTACGTGCGCATGCATGTGCGGGAAGGAAGAAAGGAAAGAAGGAAAGAAGGAAGGAAGGGAGAGAGGGAGGGAGGGAGGGAAGGAAAGAAAGGAAAGAAAATTTAGGGAGAAAAAGGGAAACTAAATGGTGGACATTTTCCTTCAAACTACTTTTGTGTCCAGCTGCCATCCCTGCAAAGGAAATCTTATGGGGTGTGTGTGTGTGTGTGTGTGTGTGTGTGTGTGTGTGTGGTTTTGGGGATTGAACCCGGGGCATTCTGCCTCCGAGCCTCACCTCCGGCCCTATTTTTGAATTTTAAAGATTGAAGGCAGAGTTGCTTTGGAGATAGGAGCAGAGGGTTGAGGTGCTGAGTGATGGCAGAGATGGGGGCTTGCATTCATTCATTCTAAAGACAGTCCAAGTCCTGCACAGCAAGGACTTCAGCCTGGGTCCTCAAGGAGCCCACAATCAGGAGGTGAGAACAGGGTCTCTGCCTAGGTGGTCAAGGTGTGATGGGGGTCCAGGAACTGGGAAAACCCAGATGAAAGAAACACCAGCTGCCCCAGGGGGCCATAGAGTACTTCACAGAGGAGGGTACTCATGAGCTGGGCCTTGAAGAGGAACAAGAGTTGCCTACAGAGCTGGAAAGGGTCCCAGGGAGGAGGGAAAGGCCTGCAGGAGGGAGGTTGGGGCTGGGCCCACCCTCGGCCATTGACCTTCTGGGCAGTGGTGGGGCCCGAGGTCAGACCTGCCCTTGAGAAGTTCCTAGTCTGATGGGGACACATATGAGGACCCAGAAGGCTACAACCAGTGACCCGGACATGGTGGGGTGAGGAGAACCAGGGCAGAGGGAGCTAAGGAGAGCCCTGACTGGGTGTTGGCTTTCTAGAGGGCAGGGCCTGTGCTGCATCCTGAAGGATTAATAGGAGGTGGACGGGGGGGGGGGGGGGGGGGG
>PVLC010007245.1:48620-64467 GCA_004027655.1 Graphiurus murinus | reverse complement strand
TTCTCTTACTCCACTTTACTTGGAATGGCCCACTGACCTAGACGTAAGCACCGAACATGCAAAACGTCAAGACATGCGGTGGCAAAGGGTGTCTGGTGTTGGCCTTCCTGTGTGACCTCTCCATTGAAGTTGATGATGGATGGGACACTTGGTATTTTTCCTTCAAAGACAAATCAAATCCTCAGATAACTCTGTGAGGCACAGGACAGTCGCCTCATTTATAGAGAAGGAGAAGGATACAGGCTCAGGTAAGTTGTTGCCTGAGCTCATACAGCGAGGGTCCGTTTCTCAGCGCCATAGCTGCAGCAGACAGTTCTGAGTGAGGTCAGAATTTCTCTGACACCATCCTCCAGATGTATGATCTGTGCTTTTTCTTCTTTTCTCCCTGGGCCACCTTGAAGGCCATGGGAGCCATGTGATACTTGTGCAAGTTCAAACCAGAACTGTGGGGGTTTATGTTCATGGGGTAATCCTTAGTGGGGGGATAGATGCCCCAGCATTCTCTCTCTCAGACAGACCATCTCAGGTGCTCTTGAGACACTCTTTAGAGATGAGGGTGGGAGTTGTTGCCTAGAGTAAGAACCTCAATCATGGACCATCACATTGGCCATTCTATGTTTTGGTACTGGGGATTGAACTTCAGGGTATTCTGCCTTTGAGTTACATTCCCAGGCCTTATTTAGTTATTTATTTATATTTTGAAATATAGTCTAACTAAGTTGCTGAGGGTCAGCTAAATTGCTGAGGCTGGCCTCAAACCTGCATCCTCTTGTCTCAGTCTTTCAAGTACCTATATTACAGGTGTGTGCCACCATGCCTGGCACACTGACCATTCTTTCTTTGCTTCTTGCCCCTGGGATCACTTCTCAAATAAACCACTTGTACCCAAGTTCTGATTTCAGGCTCTTCTCCTTTGTTAATACCAGGGTCGGCCCTGGAAGGCAGACACTTAGGATAGGGTTTTGGAAGTGGATTATCCACTCTCTGGTCAGATGGCCACGAGGGCTGTGTGAGTAGAGGGTGGTGCCTTTTGGCAGGCTGAGCTATTAGAGTTTCTAAGGCTCTTGCTTGTACTGAATTGAGATGATGTACAGGTGAAAAGGGAAGAGTTATATATCATGTATCCTTGAACTTGACTGATATGAAGCAAAGGTGTCATCATGTACTGACATGTACTGTGAAGTTGACTGCTAGTTGATAATTGCATTAGAAGCCTTGAAGAGAGAGGATTAGGCTGAGATCAGCCAACTATTAACTTAGGGCGTCTGGAAAGCCAGACAGGCTCCATGGTTTAAAGAGAGGCATGTCTCCTGTAGCCAGAGGACAGACTATGCTTAAAGTAAAAGCCAGGCTGTAGTCATAAGGGTGTGGGGCCACTGAGGAATGTACAGGTTTGACAGGTCACATGCTAAAGCAGACCTCTGGAAGAGAAGAAGTCCTTTAAACCTGTACTAGGGATATTTACTGAAAGTAACTCAGAAATGTGTACCTCCAGATTTCCCAGAACTTTCTTTCAAGATTAAGGAGCTGCCTCAGCTAGAGAATAACAGCCCCTTGCAAGACATCCAAACTGAGGCTGATGCTTTGCAGGTTAATGCTTTTCCCCTTCGGGATCTGCTTTTTCTAACTCTCATTGCCTTCAGAGCAATGGTTAAGCAAAGGCCTTATCACTGGAGTCCTAGCAGGGAAACTCAGTTTCTGTGCTGGATGGGAAAGGATGATTCACTGAGGTGCTTGGAGGACTGAGAAATATGTATTGGCATGACCCAGAGCAAGATGTGTGGGAGTAGACCTTGAGGGTATTGGAAAGAGGATAGTCTAAATAGGCAGGGGAGGAGAGGATTTATTGGCATGGAGTAATCTTCAAATCAGGACTTAACTCTTGGTAAGAATGACATGCTATAATATCCATATTAGTTTTTTTTTTTTTTTCGGTATTGAGGATGGAACCCCGGGGCATTCTGCCTCTGAGCTATAGCCCCAGCCCTATTTTTTATTCTTTATTTTGAAACAGGATCTCACTAAGTTGCGGAGGGCCTCACTAAGCAGCTGAGGCTGGCTGCGAACCCGGATCCTCCAGTCTCAGCCTCCCAAATGCTGGGATTACAAGTGTATGCCACCATGCCCGGCTTCTGTATTAGTTTTGATATTAAGATTCTAAGCTGGGCATGGTGAAGCATCTCTGTAATCCCAGTACTCAGGAGGCTGAGACAGGAAGATCATCGGTTCTTAGCCAGCTTCAGCAACTTATAGTGAAGCCCTCTGCAACTTAGTGAGATCCTGTTTTAAAATAAAAAATAAAACAGAGTTGAGAGTGTAGCTCAGAGATAGAATGCCCCTGGGTTCAATTCCTAGTACCATGTGTGCAATGTGTGCACGTGCACATATTCTCTCTCTCTCTCTCTCTCTCCTTTCTCTTCCCCTTGTTTATAATAATCTGTCAATCATTGGACAAGATTTGTACTCTTGGAGAATATGGGAAGTCCTCTATCTAGCAGTCTTAGTCACAATCAGTCATTGTACCATGGGGCTCACATTGAACTGAGTGAAAGGAAGGATGAGAGTTTAAGAAGAATGAATGTGCCAGGGATCGTCTATAAGTTCATGTGAATTGTCAAGATACTCCAAACCTCCTCTCAATATAGCAGGATATGATATATGTATACATGTATTGGGGATTGAACACATGGGCATTCTACCTCTGAGCTACTCCCAAGCCCTTTTTAGTTTGAAACTGGGTCTTGCTAAGTTGCTGAGGCTGGCCCTGAACCTGTGATCCTCCTGTCTTAGCCTCCCAAGTACTGGGGTAAGTTATGAAGGTAAGTTTTGCATGCACCTTTTGGATGTGTGCAGGGGTTTGAAGTCTCTACCAAAAAACCCCAGAACCTTAGAAGGAGGAGGTGGTTGTCTTGAAGCAGTATTGATATAGCAGGACATGTTACTTGTGAGAATTGAAGATGAATATTTCTGTGATGAGGTGCAGAGGGATCTTGTGAGCTCTCACTCTTTGTATTTAGCAAAGTTCAAATGCCAGTTAACGTAAGATAGGATATTTTAAATAACTTTATTCTTAAATTTAACAAGTTTTTATTAGAAATGCTTTGGTATCAATACAATAAAAATATGCTGGTTCCCCTTCCTCTACTGAGTCATGTCAAGTAGATGGAAAAGTTAAGCATTTATTCTCCCCAGCTTTGGAGAACAATTTCACAAAAAATAACTACTAATTCATGTGTCTTAATATGGATATAATTATAAATTTTGGGATTTCAGGAAAAAAGAAACAAAAATATCCAGGAGAGAAATTTGCAGACATTTCTTAGTTTCTTCTTCAAATGATGTTTACATAGGTAGCACAGCTTTCAGATCACCTTTTTCCCAAGCTTCGCCATTCTCATCCTTAGAGCTGCAAATTAAAGAAAAAAAAAATAGAGTTATTAAAACAAAGCCTGAAGTTTTACTCTAAATGACCATTTCATAGAATGCAGGAAAGTTTAGAACATACCTCAGATGGTTTTATCCAACAATGTGAGCATTGTTTTAGTAGCACAAAAAGATAGTAGAAATAATAAACTATGGTTAACTTAGTGCAGAAGCAGGTTCAGAATTAGAAGGAACCTATTTCTATAAAGATTAGAAAAATTAGCAGAGCAAACAGTACAAGTGTAATAAATATGGGATCAGCGCACATTTTCACTATTAGCCATAGATACACATCCCTATAGGTCAATGACTGTGTTTTGTGTATATTTCTGGGCTATATTCTCCTGAAAAAAAAATATTGATGCTTAAAATATATTTCATGGTTGGGTTAGTTTTTAGCTCATTAAACTTGGCTGTCCAAAGGAGCTCTGGCCTTTGGACTATGACAGAAACTGGTATTTCTTTATATATGAAACACTGTGAACTAGTAATTAAGAACTGGGTTGATGAAAAATTGTCTTGCCAAGATATAATAAATATGCCTTTGAAATGGCAAAGGTATCTTTTTTCAGTGTAATTGACTGCTAATGATATGTTGATGTGGAAAATGTTTTTAAAAATGTACATTCAGAATTTATGACACTCCTTTGGTGTTCTAGTATCGTGCCTTAATTTTCAGGACTTCAGAATTATAGCTGCCTCAGTCATGTTCCAAAGCTGAGAGATGCTTTCAAGGCACTTATCTGATTATTATGTTAATGATGCAATATTACATTCATGTTTAATATGGCCCAAGAACCAGCTATTTAGCTAATTGCACAATTTTGTTTAATGAAACAATAAAAAGGAAGACATGTTCTCTCATTTCTATGCCATGTATTAGTTATCTACTAACAAAGGAAATGACCCCATCTCTAAGAAGTCCTTTTGCACAAATATGAGAAGGGATGGGATCCACTACTGTGACTAGGCCATGGCCATTTTTATTACCACTCCACTTACATGACATAGTTTCATCTCGACTAAGTTAAAAAGCATTATTTCCCTTGAAACTTAAGAGGAATGGTCATTTCTAGTGTCGGGGCCAAGAATATTCCTTTGGGTTGAGTCTGGCTGAAAGAAGTTCCTTTGCTCTGTTGTAGCAGGATAGGGTGTGTGGCTTGGAACTGTTGAATGCATGGTGAGCCCTGAGGAGAGGCTTGCTGGTCCAGAGAGCAGGCAAGGAGCAGCGGAAGGCAAGGCTTTAAGTTTTTACTCTTGGATGTTATGGAACTCTACCTTAAAATGCCCAAAGAGAGAAGGGATAAGGGACTTTTTAAAGGTCTATTTTAAGGCAGGACAAAATCCTCTTCTCTACAGTTACTTCTCATCGTGAGATTTGCTAAACCAGCCATGACATTCAGTGCAGTTTGTCAGAGTCGGCTCTCCTTACTATCCTTTCTTCAAACCTATGGCAAATATGGATGGTGTGGAGACGAGCATGTGGACAACGGAAGACGCCTAGGTGTCACAGCTGAAACACCTGGGCCATCACTTCCCCTCCCCCCCAAGCCTCCGGCTCTTCTCTGATCCCTGCCTCCTCTCCTCAAAGCAATCCAGACACATAGTTTTAGCTGCCAAAATTTGGTAGAAGAGAGCTTCTTTCCTTACTGTCAGTATCCCTTGGTCCCTACTGGCTGGCACAGGTTGGCAATGTCAGCACCACTAGCATGTGACTTCCCTGGAGCTGAGGTCCCCCACCTCTCCATCCTCAAATACCACTAATATCTCCAATTGAGCTAGAACTACAAGAATAAGTGTGTGAGGACTACCAAAGAAAGTCAGTTGTCTAAGTGTGTGTGTGTGTGTGTGTGTGTGTGTTATATTTACACTAGCAAATAGACATAGCATTGCCTAAAATTTCCTGTCATGTTCAAAATATTACCCAGTTAAACATATTAACTAAAAGATCTTGTCTTTATAATTTCTGGGCTCCACCTTTTCCCATTTTTCTTCCTCCTCCATGCTGTTTTTCAAATTAAAAAATTGCTTTTATTTTTATTTATTTATTTATTTTTGCGGTACTGGGGATTGAACCCAAGGGCATTCTACCTCCGAGATACACCCCCAGTCCTATTTTTTATTCTTTCTTTCTTTCTTTTTTTTTTTTTTTGCGGTACTGGGGGTTGAATTCAGGGACATTTTACCTCTGAGCTATACCTCCAGCCCTATTTTTTATTCTTTATTTTGAAACAGGGTCTCACTAAGTTGCGGTGTGCCTCACTAGGTAGCTGAGGCTGGCCGTGAACCTGGATCCTCCGGTCTCAGCCTCCCAAATGCTGGGATTACAAGCGTGCGCCAGCACACCCGGCTAAAGACTTTTTCTTTATTTTGAAACAGGGTTTCACGAGGTTGCGGAGGGCCTCACTAGGTAGCTGAGGCTGGCCGCGAACCCGGATCCTCCGATCTCAGCTTCCCAAATGCTGGGATTACAAGCATGAGCTACCATGCCTGGCTAAAAAATTGCTTTTAGATAATGCTTTAGTAACCATATTTACACCAAGGAAAAAATGGTTAAGAATTCTTAACTGTTGTACCTACCAGGACCATTTACATTTAATAGGGAACCTATACCATAAGTAAAGAAATTGACTTAAAAGGTAGGTTTTCAAATATAAGCATTTTGGGGAGCAGGTGTTGTGGTGAACTCAATCTACTTTGCGCTTGTGAATTTGAAGCACATGTGGCTTTGTCTTCTAAGTATATGAATGACCCTGAGTATATGACTCACTTGAAAAGTTGTTTAAACAAACATATCAACTCTTCAATGCATGTGCTAAATTGGAAAACAGGGATGTAAAACAATATTATGGTGGAATGTAAGGCAAGGAATTTGGAGCATTCTGTTTATAAGATACTTGAGTTGATAGTACAGCACTTTGTATTGTTGCTTTGTCTAGAACAGCTTTTCCTGTTTTCATTATTTTAGTTCAATGGCATGATTAGTGTTGTCTGGAAACATTAGTCACTTCCTGTCATTTTTCTTGGGGTAAATGTGTTGACATGGTTAGGGGAGAAGGAAGAAGAGTGTTTGAGAGGAGGTGGTTAATATTCAAGTTTTAAAAAGGGAGGTTTTATAGTGGGTAATGTCACCACTATTGACCATAAACAGCGTGTTCCTCTTTTCTAAGTCTTCTGTGTTGTTTAAAAGCAAATTTAAGATGCTAAGTGTGAGCGACAAACAAAGCTCATTCTCAAAATGGAAAGGAACTTAGTAGCTGCAGTTTTCCATTGCGAGGGTATATCACTCATCCCTGGTTGAAGAAGACAGATAAGTAGACTCTTCCCAAGAGGTTAGAAAGTCTTCAGATGACTACAGTCACAACTGCTACACCTACTCTAATTACTTAAAAGAATGGAAGAAGGCCCATTTTATTGTATTATCAGCAACCTGAGATTGGGCTTAAGGTTTGCTGAGAAAGAACTATCTTGGGAGGTACAGGTACTACCACACTTCTGTAGAATTATTAGGTTCTATTTGCTGGGCTAGCTGGATAACTTTTTAATTAATGACATTTAAAATTACTATCACTTTCAAATATCCAGACACTGTTTGCATAATTTGACTTAACAGAATTAGCCAAGGTAAGCACAGCTATTCTAATTGATTTGGTCAGGCTTTTATTTATTTAATTTTTTACAAATTATAACTAGAATATGATATTTAAATGATAACCAGAAATTTAAAACTGAAGAGTTATCAGGTTGGTAGAAAAAAAAGTATTACAGTTCTTTTTCATTCATTAATTGCTAAAATAGCTAAATGGCTATAAAGCCATAAAAACTTCATAGAGAATGAAAAATGCAAATATATAGAAAATATAAAAAATAAATATGATAAGCTGGAGAAAACTGCAAAGTTAAATGTTATAGATGATATAAAATAAACTGACATTCCATTTAAAAATGTAGAAATATTAAGGAAATAAAGTTAATAAAACTATAAAAGTATAGAGAAATAAGACATAGCAAAATAAGAAAATACTCTGAAAATTATATTTTTTTCTCATATTTTCTTGCAAAATTAAGGCAATTTGTTAACTTATATAGAAAGTTTAAATCACAGCGAGGCACAAATAAGTATTTGCCAGTAGATTCTGGTGGAAAAGATATGTTATTGATGATCCAACATATTAGTAGCCTAAATACATTCACACACAGTACCATATGACAGAAGATGAATTTCAAGTTACTAAGGTCAATCAACACAATATCCAAATAAGGCAACAATTTTCTTTCACTTTCTATGTCTTTTGAAGTGACTTAATCACTTTACTGTGGGGATAAGAATTCAGATCGGCATGAATAAAAACTCTGAGTGGGCATCAGATTAGGAGGGGGTCAAAGATATTGAAAGCAAGAAGGTCTGTTAACACAGAGAGAAGACAGTCACATGACTAAACAGCACTGGCATGCCTTGTCATTTTTATTACCTGTTAAAGATGGATCCTCAGTTCCATCTCCAGCTATTGGAACATCAAGCGGAGAATGGTGGGCAGGGCTGCCCAAGCTTTCTTCTTGCTCTTTCAGAGATATGGAATTTTTGTGGGGAGACTTATGGTTTGTGTTTGCATGAGGACTAACTTCTGATCGCTTCCTAGGAAGTGGTGTGGGCCTGGCAGGCTGATACACCTGACTACAGGGGGGTATGGGGTGGTAGGCCGGCTTCTCCACTTCTCCTTCATCTTCCTCCCCCTCATCATCAATCACAACCAGCTCGGCATGGATGACCCCATCATACCCGGTCAGAAGCTTCTTTTCTTCTTCATTGTCTTCTGCCTGCTGATATCCCATAAAAATCATTGTTACGGGTTCTGTGTTATTCATGTCAGAAGGCAATGAATGAACGATGTTGTATCTGACATCTTCCTCCTCTTCCTGGCAGGTGGGTGGGGGACCCTGAGGTTCTGACCCCCCCACTGTTGCTTTGCTGGGGCTCACTCTCGCTTTTGGAGAGGGAGTTTCCTGCCTGACATTTGAGTCTTCCCAAGGAGGCCCCTGCCTCTTTTGTGGGGTGTGGAAGGCCTCTTCTTGTGCAGTCATGGATTGGGGGGGAGAGGTGGGGCGAATGGGACTCATGTGATTGAAGTCATTGCCCCTCTCCTCTGAAAGGCCATTGTTCATGTTGGGCATGGATTCATTTGCACCACCGCTCAGTCCATTAGCTTTCATCCTGATCCTTTCTTGAAAGTTTGGTCCCATGACTGCCTTTTCTCTCTGTGGGGTTGTAGGCCTGCAAAACGGGTTGGCATACACAGGCTCATGATACTCTGTAGGTGATTTAGAGTTTCTCTCCGAGGCTTGCCTTAAAAGTTCCTCCACCTCAACTGGTGCCAGGCCATCAGTGCCATTGTGTGCTGCGTTGTGATTAGTGCTTACTGCATACACTGACTTCTGCCCGTCATCATAGACTTTTATTCCTGTACCTTTAAAGTCATCTGATGGGAGAGGTATTGAAGACAGCACTGTGCTTTCTCCGGTCTTCAAGTCTTTTTCAACTTTAATTTCCATGGCATACATAGCTGTTAAGAGAGAAATTCAATCTTGGATTTAGTAAACTTTTTCTCCATAGACTAGCCTGCTTTTATACTGTTTTATATCCTTTGCTGTTCTTTTATGTAAGATATTGTTTATTTTGTAGGTTCCTGATATTACTCGTTATTTAATGACCAATGCTCTAATTTTTTTTTTTTTTAAGGTAAAGGTGTGTGGAATTTCAAAAAAATTGAAGGATTGAAGAAGCGATCTGATTGGAAAAGAGAAACTGATAGATTGAAGAGTAAGAATTTTCCCTGGGGAATCAAAAGATATGCCTTTTCCAATTGAACCCAAGGCAGATTGATACTCTTTTGTCTTACTCAATGGGAGAATGTATCTCTTCTTCAGTTAAGAAGAATAGGTTACACTGCATTGCAGTAGATAAACTGCCTAGTATGGTATATTTTATTAAGTTGCGTCTTTGTTGCATTGGCCAGTCACCTGTTGAAATCATACACAAGTGTTCTCAAGTATTCACCACATGGAGGCTGTTTGAATGTGGAACTGGCCTTTTAGAGGGAGGGAGTAATCTAGAGTCCCATGTTTCTCTTTTTTGCCTTACGTTTCTTCTCATTTTTGCATGGATTTTCAAGGAGAGGAAGGACTAAAAACATAGTAACCCAGCTATACACAACAACTGAACTGGAGGTAATTGGTTGATTTGGGAGAGGCTGAGATCTGCTTCATGACCCAGGCGAGGTCCCTGTGACTGGATTTTTAGCTGGTCTGGTAAAGCTGACAGGATCCTATGCAAAACTATAACATGGTAATGCTTGTTTTATTCATACCCTCTCATTCCTTGGATTCATCTTCCATTTTCTACCTTCTCTATTGCGTGATGGCTCTGGTTACCCAACCCTAACTGCACCATCCCGTACCCACATGCTCCCTGCCTCCCATCTCTATTGTGCATTTCACTCCCTAACATGATATACTTAGTGAATACCTACTGTGCGTCCAACTTAGCACGGCACATAGTAGGTGTTCACCACATATTTTTGAATGGAGAAATGACGGCTATCTGTAGACAGAGAGAGCTTCTCCTTCCATTCTAAAATTCAAAGATTTCCTCTCTTCCTAACACAAAGCCTTATATTTCCAGAGGCTTTTCGGAAGCATTATTTTAATGGAAATCACCCCCCACCCCAAGGAGGGTAAATAATGCTCTACCCTCCCAAGGGACTATTTTCATTTTTCAAAAGGATTTTAGTAGCACAAAAGAGTGACTACTGGGTGAAATATGTTGGAAGAGAGATTTTTGGCTGGGAAGCTTCACTTTGAAGAGCTTCTTTGCTCCTTTTGGCCTTTATTTTACCTGTTCATAACTAGTTTGCATTGAGCAAATACTGTAACCTCATCACTCCTAACTATACATGTGACTCACATACCTCATGGGACTCTATAATAACGGACCATTGTTTAACCTGGAAAGCATAAGATGTCATAGCAAATTGTGAAAAAAATTATATATATGTAACATATAAAAATTATATACATATATATCCTGGGGATTGAACCCAGCAGTGTTCTGCCTCTGAGCTATAATCCCAGCCCTATCTAATTCTTTTACATTATTATATTTATTTTTGTGGTACTGAGGATTGAACCAAGGGGCATTCTACCTCTGAGCTACATCCCCAGCCCTTTTAATGTTTTTGTTTTGAAACAGGGTCTCCTAGGTTGCTGAGAGTCTTACTATGTTGTTGAGGCTGTCTTCAAACCTGTGATCCTTCTGTCTCAGCCTCTCAAGTACTGAGATTATATGCATGAGCCACCATGCCCGGTTACATTATGGATATGAAACTGAGAACATGCCATTGAACACAGATTTTTCACATACCTTTCCTATTTTGTTCATCATCTTCTATTCCTTCACTTCTTTCCTTCCTTAACCTGGAAGGTATGTAGGATTTTGGAAGGTCTGGGATGTTAGCATAGATGTCCTCAATTGACTCTGTAAAATCGATATGAAATTAAAAATACACTTAGGATATATTTATAACAATAGGAAAAGCTTCCAATGGGCTTATCAAAAAATATCTTAATTAGACATAAAATAGGCTGCTCAAAAACATACCTCCTGATGGTTCTTCCTTTTCCACCTTCACAGACTATAGGAAAAAAAGAATTTTCCATGATTAATTCAGTTTAAAAATAAACCCAAATTTTGAAATTCTTTGAAAAATTACATAGTGTTTGTGGATTCATTTGGGAGTGAATCATAGTTTTTAAGTTATTTAATACTCACTCGTATTATGTCTTCTGTTGTCCTCTCGATTGATTTTAGTTTCTTTAAAATTGCCTCTTCATTGGTTGAGATTTGCAGTTCAGCTTTTTCAAGTTCTTGGATCTCTTTCTCAAGCCTGACAACAAGAAAGACAAACTCTTCATTGTTTACAGTGTTCTCATAGAGGCTTCTCAAATATACCTTCCCCATATACAAACTTCCCTTGGTACATTGCAGAGAAGTAGCCAGATGCCTTCTAAGAACATAGTGCCCCACGCAGTATCACACCAGTATCATACTCAGTGATGTCTAATGCCTGATGTAGGACAGTTTTCAATCCTAGTTTTATTTGTTTATATTTGCATATGAGGACTTTTATTAATTTTTTTTTATTTTTTGGTACTAGGGATAGAACCCATTCTTATCTCTGAGTTACACCCTTAGCCCTTTAAAAATTTTTTTAAAATTTTATTTTGAAACAAGGTCTTCCTAACTTGCTGATGGTCTTGCTAAATGGCTGAGGCTGGCCTCAGGCCTGTTATCCTTCTGGTCATGATGAATTTTTATTTTATTTTTGTGGTACTAGGGATTAAACCCAGAAGAATTCTACCACTGAGGTGCACTGCAGCCCTATTTTATTTTTTATTTTGAAACAGGATCTCACTAAGTTGCAGAGGGCCTCACTAAGTTTCCTGAGGATGGCCATGAACCTGCAGTCCTCCTGAGAACTGGGATTATAGGTGTGTGCCACAATGACCTGCTCACGAGGACTTTTTAAATAAAATATTTGACCTTTGCCATATTTTATTCACTGAATTACTAATCTTACTTTCAAATGAAACAGAGCAATTTCTTTTATAAAGAGATTTAAGTTTAAAGTTGAAACAAACTACATTCATAGGTAGGTTCATCAATTTTTTTTATTCAAATCACTATATAAATTGGAGAAATAGTTATAATTATTAAACTTGATTTGATAATCACAGCTATTTAACACATAAAATCCTTGCATATCCTAACCTTGAAAAATGACACTGTTTAGTTTCCTAAGAATTGCACCATTTTCTAGTGAGTAAGATGAAGAGGTGGGGAAGTGAGTAAAATCTCCCATGATGGCCTCATTTGCTGTTTGCAGAGACTAAATTTTCTAGGGAAAAAAAAAAAAACAAAAAAAAAAAACCAGGAATACATGGCTGGACAAAGCAGGAGAGAGTTACAGAGACAAAGAGCCACATTTGAAATCGGACTGTTGCACACATTTGGCGCTGCTATCTTACAGCACACAGCTGTGTGTCAGATTCAAACAAAGTCCAGGGGGCGTCACCATGACCTCTACTCACTATAAAAACAGCCACAGGCAGTCACTCAATTACTGAGGCTGGCCCTTGGCAGCCGTGACACACATGTAGTGTCTCAGCCAAATACTCCAGACTCTGAAGTCAGCTGCCTTGGAGGATGACTGATTAGATACTACAGCTGTCCAGGAGATGACAGCTGTGGGTATTGGTGTTAGCTAACATAATTGTCAGTTTTCTTGGCCTCCTTCTCAAAGATGGTCATTGGCTGGGCAACTCTAAAATCCTGTGCTGTCACACCAATAAGAGCCCAAGATGTGATCTACCTGGCTATTCTCCCACTCTTTGCTTCAGCTTCAAACTTCTGACTTTGACGCCGCTTTTGGCCATTAGTAGGTGGCCTTGTATAGCAGAAGAGGTTTTCTTGCATATCACAGAATGCCAACTGAAATGTGGTAGCCCTGGTTTTTAGAAGTTACTAAGTTACTGCCATTCTATTAAAATTCATCTGTGTCCATAGTAGCATATTTCTCCATCAGCATTGTTGGGGGGATATATGTTGGTCCACTTTGGTAGAGTGGAAGGCTCTGTATTAAAAGTGATGGTAGATCTGAATTCTGTTGTCTCTGTCACTCACTACTTATGACAGCCAATTCTCTTACATTCCCTGAAGCTCAGTTTTGTAATATTGTAATTTGTATAATAATAATAACGCTTGTCTTAATACAGATATTTGGTGAAGCTAAGAAGAGCTGATATGCATGAAAGTACTTTGAATGTGCATGATATCAGGTGTAAGTTTATTATGGAATAATTCTTCAAGGTTTTCTGTAATACTTTGTGTTTCTGTCTCCTTTTATTCCCTGTATCCCAGGACCCTTTTCTTCATATGCATGTTAGAGACAGTCTACAATGGGAGTCTACAGATCATTGCTGGAAGCAGCTCTTGGATCTCAGGACCCAGCTGTGGAATCAGGGGTACCTGTGTGACTCTAGACAAGACTTCAGTCTTTACCAAGACTCATTGTCTTCATTCATTAATCCATTTAAAATGTTTATTTTAGAGCCGGGCGTGGTGGCGCACGCTTGTAATCCCAGCATTTGGGAGGCTGAGACCAGAGGATCCGGGTTTGCAGCCAGCCTCAGCTACCTAGCGAGGCACTCCACAACTTAGTGAGACCCTGTTTCAAAATAAAGAATAAAAAATAGGGCTGGGGGTATAGCTTGGAGGTAGAATGCTCCTGAGTTGTTCAATCCCCAGTACCGCAAAAAAAAAAAAAAAAAAAAAAAAAAAAAAGTTTATTTAGTATCTACTTTGTACCAGGAATTATTTATGTGCTAAGGATATGACAATGGACCAAACTAAGTCCCTGCTCTCAATGGGTTCATATTATCAAGGAGACAATATACTAATATAGGGGATGGCAACCTTTTTCTCTAAAAAGCCAGATGCAAAATACTTTAGGTTTTGCAGTTCATATGTGGCTTCTGTTGCATATTAACTAATTAATTTATTATTTCCCCTCTTTTTTTGTTTTACAATTCTTTAATGATATAAAAACCAGTTTTTAGCTTGTGTCTGTAAAAATATAGGCTAGGGTTAGATTTGGTCCTGGGCTACAGTTTGCCGGCCTTTGCATTAATAAACAAATGTGTATATAGATGTGTGTGTGTGTGTGTGTGTGTGTGTGTGTGTGTACATATACACACAAAGCAATGTGTATATATGCACACACATATTTCTTTTCTTTTTCTTTATTCCTTTGTGGTATTGGAGGTTGAACCCAGAGGCATTTTACTTCTGAGCTTCACCCCAACCCCTATTTTATCTTTTGTTTTGAAATAGTGTCTCACTAAGTTTCTGAGGGACCTTGCTAAGCTGCTAAGGCTGGCCTTGAACCTGTGAGCCTTCTTGTCCAAGTACTGGGATCACAGGTATGCACCGACATGCTCGGCTCACATGAGCATGGTGAGTTGAGAATGGTGGCACACACATATTTCTTTAGGAAGAAAAGTATTTCCATGAAAAAAAAAAAAACAATAAAAGGGCTATGAACACGAGGATGAGGGGCACATATTGTGATCTGAGAAGGTCTCTCTGATAAAGTGTCATTTGAGAAAAGAAATGAGGGTGGGACACGAGAAGTTCTCATCATGAGTGTGCTCCAGAGAGAGGGGAGAGTAACTAGACAGCTTTAAATAAGAGCAATAAATAAATAAATAAATAAGTATATAAAAATAAGCACAGAAGGAGTCAGGAGGCAAGTGGGGGTGGTGAAGAGAGGTGGCAGATGGCCAGATTGCCCAGGCTTTTGGAAGCCATTGGGTGATCTGAGCAGAGGAGGAGTGTGCTGGGTGACCATTTAAGCTGTTACATTGGCAGCTGTGGTGAGAAGAATCTGGAGGGGCAGACCTGGAGGTCAGCTATATTAGTTCAGATGTGATGATGGTTTAATCCAGGGAGGTTGCTGGCAGAAGGATGAGAAACAGCTGGACTCTAGAAATATCTAGAACTATTTGCTAGAGAGAAAGAGAGATGAGAAAGGTGATTCTAATGTTTGTGACCTGAATAATCGGGAAGACATATATGTAGTTGATGGAACTGGCATGTGGAAGAGGGAAGGCAGGAGACTGGCGGGGACCATGTTCAATTTAAGACAGTTAAGTGCGATGTGGAGGAGACTGTTGGATATGAAGATCTAGAGCTCAGAGGACTCTCAATTTGAGGATATAAGTTGAGAAGTTGGTATTTAAAGCCATAGGAATGAGTGAGATTTCCTAGAAAGCAAGGGAGGTAGATAAAAAAATCCAAGGGTTGAGCCTGGGGCAATTCAAAAGTTAGAGGTCTGGTCAATGTTAACTAATGTTAGTAAGTAACTATTAGGGTTTAATAAGGAATAAAAGAAATAGAGTGTGCTCAGCAAATGTTTGTTTCTTTCTGTCTCTGCCACTTTCTGTTCTTGAGCTCATGATCTACCTGGCCAATGACATCTCAGGGAATTATGAAATGCACTGATATTTGTAGTTATCTCCTTTTGAAGAAAAGGCCACGGGCAATGTAACGTCATAGGATTCTCATGAATCTCTTTAGAGTAATATGGTAAGAATGTGAGGCTGGAAATTTTCTTTTTTTTTTTTTTTGGCGGTACTGGGGATTGAACTCAGGGGCATTCTACCTCCGAGCTATACCCCCAGCCCTATTTTTTATTCTTTATTTTGAAACCGAGTCTCACTAAGTTGCGGAGTGCCTCACTAGGTAGCTGAGGCTGGCCGAGAACCCGGATCCTCCGGTCTCAGCCTCCCGAATGCTGGGATTACAAGCGTG
>PVLC010007245.1:6652-48520 GCA_004027655.1 Graphiurus murinus | reverse complement strand
GAGGAAATTTTCTGACTTCATCAAAGTACCTGCTAATGAATGCTTCCGAAGGTTTTCAAGTCATGAGGTAAAAGTTGCTTTAATAAAGAAGGTTGCAGTCTAATAACACATCATGACATATTTGTGAACACTAAACAAAAACAAATGCTTCCTTCTCATTCTTTATCACTTAGTTCCAGCAAACTCTCAGTTAAGAAGTATAATAAGGGAACATCTTGGTGCTAACTACTTAGCATCACATGCCTCTGACAGGAGATGTTTATTGATGTAGAAGGTTTAACAAAATTCCCATTTAACACAAAACCCAACTTATTTTTGAATCTTGATTTGCCACTTCTATTATTTATGGATAATATAAATATAATTACGAGATAAATGTTGGAGATTTGTTGCTCTAAAAGACAGTTCTAAAACCTTACAATGCCAGCATTATTGATGGAGGACCCAGAAAACAATAACAGTAACAGTAGGGAATGGCTACTCCCTGACTCTCCCATGACTAGTCAGAACTCAAGAGGTGGCCCAGCAATGGGAGACCAGATCTGACAACCTCCATACTAGATAATGCCCCGCGTTTTTGAGGACTGAGGAGCATAAAGCAAAAAATGAAAACTAGAAGGCAGGGACTATCTCTGTATATCTAGCACAGTGGTACTCAACCAGGGGTGGTTTCATTCCCTGGTGACATCTGGCGATGTCTGGAGACATTTTTGGCTGTCATGACTTGGGTAGGGGGGTGCTACTGGCATCTAGTGAAGAGAGACCAGGGATATTGCTATATACCCTGTAATACACAGAGAAGTTCTCTCACAACAAAGAATTATTTGGTCTAAAATGTCATTAGTGGTGAGTTAAGAAACTCTGGGCCTCTGTAACAATGCCTGGTATAGTATAGTTACTTGATACATGTTTATAAGAGATTTGTTTATCTCCATCTCTCTGATATCTTAATTTTTTTATTGTTTCTTTCCCTCCCAATTTCATCCCTTTCCAATATACATATGTATGTCCTCTGCTTTTTTTTCCTGATTCAGTGATCATTCATAATTAAGAGAATACTCAACTCTGATTGAAAGTTCAAACAATGCAGAACCTAATTTAGTGAATCAAAGGCAATCCTTTTCCAAAAGTAGTTTTGGGAGAGAGAAAAAAATTAGCAAGTAGAAGTGAAATATTGGGGAGACACATATATATTCATACATACACACCCATCTGTGCCCAGATGTATATACATTCATGTATACATATAAATACACATGCATACGTCAATATGTGTGTATCTATACACACACACACACATGTAAAATGAAACACTTTTTACACGGAAAGCTTTTAGGGAGGTTGCTGTGGGATAATTCTTTAACCTTCACCTGCCTACTTTTCAGCTAATGGCTTAGAATTTCCAGAAGTGCTGCAGTCCCCATCGTTAGAAGGTATTACCTTTCAGAATGGGAACTGAGCTCCTTGAAATGCTGATTCAGTGTGGTGAGAAGCAGGCAGCAGAGAAAGAAATATCCTTTTTGGTGCCTTCCTGGCTGCTAGGTGGGGCCTCATGGATGAGTTAGTACCTCTCATGATTTCTGAGAGATGGTGGGTAGGCATCATGTGCCAATTTAGATAAGCAGAGTACATGAAAAAGGATTTGTAATGCTATCCATTATTGGACTTTTTTTTTAAACTGGGGGAAAAGAGGGTTATTTTCAAGAGTTCCCTAGGTGAAAGCAGGTAGGTTTCATTTCATGCACTGTGGTGGTAATAACCTCACGGAATCATCAAGAGATAATATCCCCAATTCAATTCCAACATGCATTTTTTTTTTGTCTTAGAAAAAAGGACAGCACATAAATGCTGGGTGCATCAAAGAAGAGGTTATTTCAGAAGGAAATTTTTCTTCAGCAAAGGGTCCCCTTATCTTTCTCAGTTTTTGGTGGAGTTAACAAGGACTAACAACCTAATGGAGTTTGCCATGAAGGGCCACACAGACTGAAACTCAGGCGAAAGAAACAACCACAAGCCCAATTCAACAGTGTACACCCCACTTTCAGTACTTGGCTTCGTTAGCAATTATATCAACATTTAACATGTATTGCATATGGACACCGTGCCAGGCACTGGCTTAATTAGACCTCATAACAACCCCAAGAACATTGTTATTAGTTCCATTTGACAGATGAGCAAGCTGGCCACCTAGAAAGGCAACTGCCAAAGGCTCATGGTTGCCTGAGGCAGGATGGAATTTGAAAGTAGCTCTCTGCCTAAAGAGCTCAAGTTCTTTGTTCCTCTCAATTAGCTACTGTGGAAATGAGACTTAATTTTTAAAATGCTTTCTAATGAACTTAGATACAAAGGCAGGGCAAAAGACCTGGAAACAGGAAAGGTTGAAAAAAGACATCTGTACAGGGGACAGAAATAGGGAAGGTCAATAGATACAGGGATAACAGTGCAAGTCAGCACAAAACTTTAGCCCCAAGAGTGATCAAAAGAAAAAGAATGAGGGAACAGACAGGTGGCACCAGGAGATTAGAAGGGCCCACTGACCTTTGGAATAGAGATTCAAATTAAAGATTGAAACTGGGCAAAAGATATTGGGTCCCCAAGACCCAGTTCTGACCACTCACACAAAAGCAGATAGGAAACTATTGAATAAAAGCTTGCCTCCCAAGAACTTCAATGGTTACTCTCTTTTGGGGAACCCTCCACCCCAAGTGTCGGGGAGATGTTTTTGTTTTCTCTCTTCTCTTGGCTTAAAGTAAATCTTTATGCCGTATACCCACTCCCTTCTATAGTCTTTAATTTTTAGTCAATTAATTCTTTAATTTCTCAAACAAGAACCCAATAAGAGGAGCAACTTTGCACCATGTTGGCACCCCAGATGGGACATTAAGGGAAGGGACCCACTGTAGAATCTGGTTATAATACAACACTTATTCTGCTCAGCAGTATAAAAGGATTTCTTATTTTCCATGATATTAATGAAAGTAGAGAGTGAGGCGGCTGGGATCCACCACCAAAATGTAAAAGTGTTGACCCATTCAGGAAGTAGTATCTCTGTCCTAATCATCATTGGGGTTCTTTTATTGTGCTGGGAATTTTTCTGCTCAGTGGACCAGTCTGTCTGATCAGGATTAAAGGCTATGCATTGTAACTTTTTTTTTTGTTTTGTTTTTATTTTTTTATTTTATTTTATTTTATTTTTTTTGTGGTACTAGGGATTGAACTCAGGGGCGTTCTACCTCCGAGCTACACCCCCAGCCCTATTTTTTATTCTTTATTTTGAAAACGGGTCTCACTAAGTTGCGGAATGCCTCACTAGATAGCTGAGGCTGGCCGAGAACCCGGATCCTCCGGTGTCAGCCTCCCGAATGCTGGGATTACAAGCGTGCGCCACCACGCCCGGCTTTGTTTTGTTTTTATTTTTGCTGTTTCTTGACTTGGTTCTTGGTAGAAATTCTTACTATATCTCCTTTGAAGAGTTGGGGGTTTTCTAAGATAATACCACTTTATAGACAGACTTCTTTGGTTGGACACAAGACTGTTATTCAAAGTAACCAAAGTTGTATGCCTTACATGTAAAGCTGGCTAATTAAATTTGATTATAAACTGCAGTTTGAGTGAAACCACCAATGATTTACATGTGTGTGCCACCATGCCCAGTTTAGCTATGTACATACTTTAAAAGGACTGACAGATTACTTACATCTTGGTAGCCCACATGCTTAATAAAAACCAGGATCACACCCAAAGAGATGGCCCAAGGACGATTTCTCTGGGATGGGCTGAGTCAGCAAGCCTTAGATCCACGTTGGGCCACTGCTGTGATGGGTCTGAGACCAGCTGATAGAAGTGCTATCAGCCCCCTTTCTTTGGCCCTTCTTCCCCAAGCTAAACAAAGAAGGATTCAGTTTCTTTTGGGACTCACATACTCTCAGAGGGTCTTTGCCTCCAACATGGGTAAAATTCTGCCTAGAAGGGTGAACAGTTGTAATTCCTGACTCTTCTCATTGGATAGAGGTTCTCTCCCTTTTCTTCCCCATGAATTTTTGGAGAACAGGGAGTAGCTAGTGGTTTAATTATATTCTGTGAGTTTTTGTGTGAAGGCCCACTATTTTAGAGGAAGGAAAGACTTTCTTTCAACTCTATCTGTGGAAAGAGAAAATGAGCCCACATCAAGGCTAACACACTTGGCTTAAGCATTCAGCTGCTCCAAACTTCAGTTTTCTCATTTGGGGAATAATAATAGTACTCACCAAGGGTTGTCTTTAGGAGATAATTGAGATAATGTTTTTAGCACTGGGATTGATGTGGAGAGCTCCTTAATAAAGATTAGTTAGATTTTTTTCTTTCTCAGTCTGCTTGGGAGAGGAAGGCCATCTGTGGCAATCCCAGTAAAGAGAAAATCTGTCAAGTCCTTTTGGGAATTTGATCTCCAACTTTAATATAATGATTTTAGAGCAAGTATGGTGCTAATATTACATCAGATACACTATCTGTCCTTGAAAATACAGAAAACCTTAGCATTGCACCAACATTATTAGAATTGTGATAGTATTTACAATAGTGTCTAATAAATATGGGCAGAAAGAATGTCCTAGTCTATTTTGTAAACCTGATTTCCTCTTGTCCTAAATCCTACCCCTTTTTTATTTTAGTGATAGAACTCCTTGTGTTTTATGTGTCCCCTGGCTATATCTTGCTGTAGACTATATTTCCCATTCTCCTTTTCATTTACATGGTACACATTACTAAATACTGGCCAATAGAATATTAGGAAAAGTGACTGCTGCTAACTTTCAGGTCATATGCTTAAAATAGAGTGGTTTATCCTTCATTTATCTTCTCTTTTCTAAGCTGAAGTGCAGGTGTGGTGGTAAGCTGGCTTGGGCCACAACGCCAAGGGCCTACTTCAAGGAGGGATAGGAAAGCAGCAAGGTGGAGTAGAACAGGATATCTGCATAATTTCACCTTATATCACTGCTCTGCTTTGCTTAAATGTCTGCCAGTTAAGATTTTTATATGAGTGAGAGAAAAGAACCTTTCTATCTCACTTAAGCTATTGCTCTTAAAAACTCTTTTAAAACAGTAAAACCAGTATGCACTATTGCAGAACCATATGTGACAGATTTTATCAAATTTTCTTTGTACTTATTTCCATTGATTTGCAGAATTACTCATTTAGTTTCTTGCATTTCAGATAGTTAATTAGTGAAAACAGGGAAGTTCATTAGTCTTTGTTCCCAGTGGTTCAAATAATTTGTTTATAAATGAGATATAAAATCTTACATGGTTTCTGTTGTTTTTTTGAATTAAAAAATTTTAACAGATAGCTAATATGAAATGGCTAAAAGATCTTTTAATTTTTGTTAAATCATAGCTCAGCTAAACAAATATCTCTGGAAACTCAATGGGTATTATTGAGTACATATAGGTAATAACTTTAGTCAGGTAATTTTGACTACAGTGTGTTAGTCATATGGAATGAGCAGATAAGTTATTACCAATGGATCAGAGGCTAAACGTATTGTAATGCCAAACTATAGTTTCTCAGTAAAATCGAAGGTATAGAATCTAGCAGAAAGTAGGATTTAAAAAATCTATCTTATTTTTAATATTTGGGATTCCATAAATTTCATCAAACTTTTAACAAACTTTTTATTAAAGACCAATTACATGACAGGCACATTTGCTTCACCAAACTGAAATAAAAGCATATAAAAAAGGTCAAAAGTATTTTTATGCACAGACATGTAGGTAAGAACAAGAACTGCCTTCGAATCAGCCATTGTCAGAGTGCCTGTGTCTAATAAGATCTAACCTTCCAGTGTAAACAATCACATGCTAAGGGTAAGCATGCCAGAGAATTAAAGGGCACTTGGCATAAAGAGAACACTAAGTTTGCCCTGAGCCAGATCTATTGCCTCTAATCCTGAGCATTTAAGAATAGGACAAGCAATACAGTGCAGCAGCTTTGAGGTAACTAGAAGTAAAGAGCCAACACAACAACATTGAAACAAGTGTGGCTCTGTTCTGGTGACTGGGAACAGCAAATGTGTAGAAAGCCAAATAATTTATAATTACATACATGTGATCGGCTTTTGTATGGGTCATCTCATCTATTACACCTCTGTAAATATTAATAACATCTGAGGGGCACATGATACTATCATGATTTGAAGCTACCATGTAGATAGATAACATTAGAGGACAATGACTTAGTAGAAAAGCCAACCCTCTCCATCAGAATGGTATTTCATTTGCCATAGGAAGTATGAAACCATCCCAGTGATTTGGGAGGTTTTGGCAAGAAGATCACAAGTTTGAGGCTAGCCTGGAAAATTAGCAAAACCCTGCCTCAAAATAAAATTTTAAAAAAGGAATGGGAGAACATTATGTTAAGTGAGATTAGTCAGTCACAAAAAGTAAAAAGTCAGATGTTCTCCCTAATTTGTGGAAGCTAGGGAGAAAATGGGATCTAGGAGGGACTCCAGTCAAAGAAGGAGAAACCTTAGCTGAGTAAAGAAGGTGACCTGAGAGAGATGGGAGGGGAGAAGAGAAAAACACCCTAATGCACATGATGTACATCCACAAACTTTCCAAAGTCAATCACTAAGGTGAACACGAGGAGGGAGGGGGGAGGAAATGGGGTGGGAATTGGGGAAGGGCTAAATGAGTGATGTGTGCATGTATGTCCCTACCATCCTATATCTCATCAAGATGTATGATTAAAATGTACCAATACATTAATAATAATAAAAAAGGGATGGGATTGTCACTTAGTCATGGAGCACTTGCCTAAGCATGAAGCCTTGGTTCGATACCCAGCACCAAACACACACACACACACACACACACACACACACACACACAGACACAAGAAACCAAACTGTTGCTTGGAAAATTAGCCACTATCACATGCAATTTTCAAATGAATGCAAATAAACATATGCTGGTCGTTGGTGTGGCATAGGGAATTTTAGTTTTGAGCTTTGCAAATGCTCTGGCAGGACAGAAGCTGAGCGTGTGGTTTTTAATTAGGGCATGTGGAGAACTTTGTAGTCTATGCCAAAAATTTAATAAAAGCCAAGTAATTGTACTAATTCAGTTTGACCTCTACCCAGGTGTCATGAGTTTCTCTAGTGACCTTCAAGTAATGTAACCAGGACAAGGGAAGTTAACCAAAGATGTGCTTATCCATGATTCTGGTAAGCTTTTTAGGTTATTAAGAAAATTGTAAAGGAAAAAATTTCTAGTGAAAAAACCACTTGTAACCATATAATGAAGTGGCAAAACATATTCAGTGACGTAGCCAGCCATTGACTTTCTCTATTCAGAAATAATAACTGGTTTTGAGCCTTGTAACCCTTCACATTTACCCCTAACCACATTATAGAGTAGCAACTGTATTTTCTGCTTTCTGTCCACTACTTTTTTGCTTTGCTTCTTAGTGTTAATTGCTCACATTGGATACCAAGAATAGGATTCTGTTATTTGAAGATCAACAAATATAAATTCCAATTCTAATATAACATAGAATACAAAAAAGGGCCAGTTGCCTTTGGGTGGTCTAACTGGACTAAATGACATTTGCCTTCTGGCAGACAAAGCATGCCTTGTGAGGGTGAGTGTGGGTGTTTTCTGATCTGGTAAAGTTAGTCATGGGGACTTCTGGGAAATGGAGAAACCTAGGCCCTGTGGTAGCACAGATTCTCTCTGATGCAATGAGACTCTGCTTTCAAACATTTTAAAGTTGTGATCCAGACTTGGAGAATGCATCACTGACACAAATTCAGCTCCCACTTTCTGGATTGTTCATTTGCTCCTTTGTTCTTTCTTGACTAATGTAAACACAGCTGAAGATCCATGACATCTCTACTAATGGTCTTCAATTTGTGTTTTAAGGCACTGAATATAATTTTGAATGAGAAAGTTAATGCCAAAGCACTTTGAAAATTAAAGGATCTGAAGAGCAGTAAATATAGGTAAGTTGCTTTGAGGAGCTTAGGGGTTCTGGAATCTCCTTTAGAATATCAAAAGACTTACATACAGCAAGTTCTCAATAATGCTCACTGGAGTGAATCAAACATAGGAGAGACAAGGCATGCTGGAAAGGGTCTGGAGCCAGAGAGACCCATGTGTGGTGCATGGCGTGACTTACCAGCTTTACTCCAGCTCCATGTACTTTAGCAATCTTTTTGTATGGAATGAGGTTAATCAGACTTTCCTCAGAGAACAGTCATTCTCAGAATGATGCTTAGGACATAGGTGTGCTACATAAAGGCCTACTGTTATTGAATTGAAGCAGAGTCAGAGAGCATCCTCAGAGGTTATTCTAATCCACCTTCCAGCCCACAATGCTGATGGTGGTAGGATGATTATTCTGGGTCAGTCTCATTTAATCCTTATTTCTACTAACATATAGATGAGATTGTTAGGTATGAGCAAGAGTGAATGCATGGAGGTGGGGATAAGGACATAAAAAGACATTTGAATGAGAAAGAAATGGGGAGAAAATAAACAAAGTAATGGTGAGATGTTAAAACTTATCATTAATAATTGCCTCAAGACTCTAGACGAAGAAGGAGAAATCTTAGATGAGCAAAGAAGGTGATTCAGTTAAATTAAGGAATTAAGGAAGGGTTAAATGAGAAATGTGTGCATGTATGTTTTTACCAGCTTGTACCTAACAAGGATGTATGATTACAATACACCAATAAAAAAATAACAAAAAAAAATAAATTGCCTTGAAACCCAGGGCACCACTACTATATAACTTTGCCTTTGATCCAAAAATAGTTAAATCAGTTAAATCACCTTCTTTGCTCATCTAAGATGGGGGGGCACCCTAATGCACATGATGTACTTTCACAAACATATCAAAGTCAATCACTAAACTGAACTTGAGAAGGAGGGAGGGGGAGAGAGTGGGGTGGGAATTAAGGAAGGGTTAAATGAGAAATGTGTGCATGTATGTCTTTACCAGCTTGTACCTAACAAGGATGTATGATTACAATACACCAATAAAAAAATAACAAAAAAAATAAATTGCCTTGAAACCCAGGGCACCACTACTATATAACTTTGCCTTTGATCCAAAAATAGTTGGAAAATGATTATTTTTTAAAGGTGTCCAGAGCTTTCTTTTTCAGTTCATTAGTGTCCAACTTGTTGGCTATTCTTTTCCAACTTGTCCTCTTAAAGAGGTAGTATTTTTAAGTCCATGTATCATCCATCCATCCATCCATCCATCCATCCATCCATCCATCCATCCATCCATCCATCCTTATCTCTTCTCATTTGTTCATTTACTGAGTTATGTATTCCCATGTAGGCCTACTATGTGCTACACGTTATACTTGTGCTTGCATGTATGTTTTTTTTGGGGGGGGTGGAATGGGTAGGTTCCTTTTCTTTTTTACTGGAAGTTTAGCTTCTTTTGTTAAATTAAAAATAAAGCTCGAAAAAGGAGACCAGAACGCCTGCGTTCGGTGGGTCCCGGATTCTGGTGGGAAGCGCTTCCGGGTCGCCTCCGGCTTCCGCTTCCCGGCGCGATGAGGAAACTGAGGCCCAGAGAGGTTAAGTGACCTGGCCAAAGTCAAACAGCTAGTAAATGGTGAAGCCGGGACTCAAACCAAGTCTAGGAGCCATGTCCACCTTGTTCCCCTCACTCTTCCCCCGTGTGACCAAGACACTGTCGTTTAATCTGGATTGACCCTGTGTGGAGGAGACAGCTACAGCAGCAGGAACAGCAGCATCAGGCCTGGCTCCAAAGTATTGCTGAGAAAGACAACAACCTGGTACCTATTGGCAAGCCAGCTACAGAGCACTATGATGATGAGGAAGAGGAGGAGGATGAAGACGATGAGCACAGTGAAGAGGACTCAGAGGATGACGAGGACATGCAGGACATGGACGAGATGAATGACTATAATGAGTCACCTGATGATGGAGAGGTCAGTGAGGTGGACATGGAAGGCAATGAACAGGATCAGGACCAGTGGATGATCTAGGTAGATAAGGCAGGGTGGCCTTAAGGCGATTCCAGGCCAGCCCAGCCTACTCCACCCCAACCCGTCAGTCTGCAGAACCAGCTGATTGTCCCGGTGTCTGAAGGTTCACTCTGGGGCACTTCCTCAGCTGCTTCCAGGACCTGGTCTCCTTGGCCCTTTTCAGGTCATCAGTCTGCCCTTGAATTCCCAGAGCCTGAGCCCACCTACCCTCCTGGTCATTACCTCACCCCTTGGTTGCCAGGTTTGGTCTCTTTCTAATTTTCTTTAATAAAAATACAGGACTGATTTAAAAAAAAAAAAAGCTCCTAATTTAAAAATAATAAGACTATCTGGAAACTTAAAAACAACAACAGATGAACTATCACAAATCTGGTAAACCAGTTAGTCAAATATGGAGAGTGAAAAACATGCTTGATATGATTTTGACTCATATAATTGCCTCAGAATAATTTCTTAAGTGTTTCTAGGCAACAGCAAATTTAATAAGAAACGAATGGTGGATATTTTTCCCCTCTCCTTTTTTTTTTCTTGCCTTTCCCTCTTATGTTGTCACAGAAAGCAAATAGCCTATCTCCCTGCTGTATGGTATTAGATATGGTTAGTTGGGTCAGAGCAGGAAGGCAGAAGCACTTGGAATGTGATATTTTTCATGCAGATATCTGGCTTGTATTTGATGAGCAATTTGTTTTATTAAGTTACACGTGGCCTGCACAGGTAAGATCATTAAGTCAGGCTTCAACTGGCCTAGAAAACATAATGAGCTAAAGTCTGATAAACTATAAGCACAACAAAAAACAACTGACCTTTCTATTTCTACATCAGTATTTTGGTTTAACTTTTGAAATGACATCTTCTGAATTGGCCGAGCAGATTATTGCTTCGCGGGATACTGAGCAGAAGAAGGTTTTTTCTAGTGTTCTATCTCCATTTGTGGGGGGATTCTCCTTAAGAGGCATGGGGCACGGCTACAGCATAACCACCCACTTCTCAGCTTTCCTACCACGCACAGTCCCACAGAAACCCAAGGCTTCACACGCACCTTTGCCCATTCTTACCCCACACAGAAAGCAGTGTCTAGCTATTTGGGGACAAATGAAAATTTATCAAAAGAAGATAGGAGGTCAGGAAAGTATTTTGGAATGTGGAAAAAAGTCTTTGCTAGACACCACTTGATCATAAGCAGCTTCTCCTCCTCTGAGGGAAGGCAGTGCATTCCCATCCTTCTCCTCGGCAGCTGACCTTTTACATTTTATGCTTATGACATTTCTGTCAGGCCTGCTGTGTGCGCCAGTTAAAGGCAGAGCTCTCTGGACACAGTTCCGGAAGCAGGAAGAGGGAGTGTGATGCATGGCAGTTTGGCAGAAGGAGGTCGGTGGTGGAGAGGTCAGGGAAGGGCCCAGGATGTGAATGACAAGGTCCTGGGCACACAGCTCCTTTGGAGACTTCTTGGGGGTGCTTGGGATATCATTTGGGGTGTGGGCTGTTGGACAAAGGAAGGCAATGAAGTGTCAGAACAAGATTTCTAAGCCAGCCTATACATTTCTGCACCTGGATGCTTGGAGCGAGAAGTCGGTGCACCTGTGTGGTCACAGAAGAGTAGGGCTCATTTGGAGCAAATTGAAATCTATTTAAGCAAAGTGATTCAGAAGGAGATGTTCAATGCAGCTTTCTTCTGGGAACATTACCTCCTAAGGTATTAATCAGGGCACCAGGCAAAATACTCAATAATATTGCCAAGGCTAAGAATGTGACTCAGGGGCAGAAACCATGGAAACCCACTTGTTTTGTGAAATGTTTCCTCTGTTTGGAAGACGACAGGATGAATAAGGAGGTATGCTTTACTTAAAGGTTATGTGTGAGTCAGGGAAACTTCTGAGTGTTCTGAATAGGCTATATATTCAGGCAAATGTCTATTTAAGATGATGAATTATAGAATGAAATCATAGCATGAATTGAAAATAAAAATGCTATAAAGGTAGAGTTTATAGGCTTTAACGTTTGTAAAAATTTTCTGCGGAATCTAAGGCACAACTTTATTCAAGTATAGGCTTTTTTTTTTTCCTTTGGGTGCTAGGGATTGATTGAACCCAGGGACATTCTCCTTTTTATTTTATATTTTGAAACAAGGTCTCGCTAAGTTGCTGAGGGTCTTGCTAAGTTGCTAAGGCTGGCATGCACCACCACACCCAGCTCAAGTTTAAGACTTTTAATTAGTATTAAAATTTTGGCTTCAGCTTTTTAGCTGTATAACTTGTGTTAAGTTGGCCTCTCTGGCTGTCAATTTTTCTCAAGTATTAAATGTTATCGAACTCATGGGGTAAGTGTGAGAATTCAGTGAAATAATACGTATGAAGTATTTACCATGGTGTCTGGGCCACATCAAGTGTTTTATAAAAATTAAAATTTTATAAAAATTCGCATTTCAGGCTTTAAGCCAAAAGAAAAACTCATCAGTTATTTCCAGATATAAAGAATCCTAGTAGGGTAGTATTCTCAGTTTACTCAAAGAAAAATATTCTTTGTACTCAAATGAAAAAAGTGAGAGATCTTGGCCAATAAAGAAAAAAAAAAAAAAGCCTGGATTAAGTTCTGTGCAGTAGTCTAACTTTAATGATTTTTAACTTTTAATTAGGCACCTGGAAGTTACTTCATTCACAATGTTTCTGTGAAGTGGCTATAAGTGTTCCATTATTATAGGCAGGGAAACTGAGGCCCAGGTGAAAGGACACGGCCAAGTTTTTCTGCTCCCTTAGCAGAAGGAGATTTGAATACCAATGGTTGTATGTTTGCTCTTTCAGTTCATCTCACAAAACCACGATCATAGAAGGAATAAACCTTCATGTGCCAAGTCTCGCCCTGCCATGGACTCTGAGGTCATCGCCACATTTCTATTTTCATGTTCCTAATTAGACTCTTATCCCCTAGCTGGCAGAAAGGCAAATGTCACTCCTTAGAAGGCACCTAAGTCAAGTGACAAATGACACTCAGGATTTGGGTTACTTTCCCTGCCTCAGGAATGAGATGGCCCTGCTTAGTTTGACTTTACCAGGTTGACTCGATTGCTACTGAGAACACACAGGAAACTGTACCGGTTTAGCTGGTAATAAGAGCTCCTTAGGCCCTGTGGGTAGTTGTTTAGGCAAAGCTTGATTTTAAAAACGTGTACCTGATTATTTAGCAGCTTTAGAAATATCCGAGAAGAAAATGTTCAGTTATCAGGTAAAGCAGCTTAGGCAGTGTGATTCTTGCAATGCTGGGCAGTCGCAAATGCTGCTTAACACAGGCAGGGCACAGGTATTTCCTGTCTTCATAAGTTGTTTTGGAACATTCTGTTCCTTGCACACTTTTAACCAGATAAATATGCCTCTGTGGGTCATAGGATGCAAATTCTTTACTGATTCTTTGTAAATATACCTCATTAGGACTGTTCCTTAACCAAAGCATTTTGTTGATTATATTAGCTATAATATGTGTCCATATTGGGTGTTTTACTGTTTCCAGAACATTTACATCACAGCTCTCCTTTCCTTTTTCAGTTGGAAAACACTAACCCTGGCTTGCTTTAGACCCAGGATTACCATTTGCTGACCTTGTGACCTTAATTAAGTCCCTTACTCCTCTAAGCCTATTTTCTCATCTATCAAATGGAAGTGTTGTCACTTTCTTTTTCGGATTGCTGTGAGTACTCAGTGACTTAACGTAAATGCAAGTGCTTTGTAAATGGTACAAGCCCCTTTAAAAATGAGCTATTATTGTTACTGTTTATATTTGTGGGCTAAAATCATTTGGCATTTATTTAGGAGTATTGATGGATTATTAGCATCCTGAAGATCTAAAATTAAGTTGTAATAAGATGCTGGAAATTCGAGTAATCAACAGATATGTACTTGGCAATTTAACAAAGAAAGTAGAGGGGCATGGAAGAAGACTCCCTAATGTAGTAGGTGTTGGGAGAAAGGAGAACAAAGGGAAAGAACTTGCTTCCAAGACTTATTATAAGAGATAATAGTTTTTCCGTCACAGAGCTTGCTGTGTGACATCATTTGATAGGTAGTGCAGGGTAGACAAGTGAGGTAGACCCTGATGTGCCCATTTCTAATTGTGTCTTTCTTAATCTTTATGTAAAAAGTGAAGACAATACCTACTTCACAGGGTTATGAAGAGGAAATGAGACAATATATGTAAAGTGCTTGGGTATACCTCATTGAATACCTACGTCTCCTCCTGCTTTTTTACTTTGGGTCAGACAGGTGCTCTAGTTAGACAGGCCACTAGCAATACTACTAGAAGCCTATGTGCTTCTGAGAGCATTCAGGCGAGGGCTAAAAGCAATCAGTAGAATCCTAGTAAATACTTGGGATTATTCAGAATGCTGCCCAAACCTGTTAATGGAGCCTGAGTATATGTAGCCACTTCAGTTATCATCAGGTGCAGAGAAAGTTGTAGGTGTTCAGTATGTGGAAAGACTGAAAAGAGGTTCTGAGGGGAAGCGAGGAGGGATCTGTGCAGTGGGAAGCGCTTACAGGGATTAATTGCAGGACGTATTCAGAGATAAGGGTTCTATATTGAGGAATGAAGGAAGTAATCATGAGTTAAGCTAGACTCTTGGTAAGGTGCTCGTGCTAGGAGATGTCTTGCAAAGAGTAGAGTTTTCCAAATTGGAGGGTTGATGTAGCTTCTTATTTTTAAGATTTTTATTAGCCACTGTCTGGAAGGACTTTATATCTTTGAGTAAACAACTGAGGGGTTTATACATATGGAATTTTAAATTAGTTACCTTTTAGTTAATTTTGAAAACATCTAAATAGGATGAGTGGTTAATGATGTTAGCCATTAAATATCAAGTGTACACAATTAAGCAAATACAATGGAAGTCATTTGAAAAAAAGGAAGCTTTTTTCCTTTTCTTTTTTTTTTTTTTGGCGGTACTGGGGATTGAACTCAGGGGCATTCTACTCCGAGCTACACCCCTAGCCCTATTTTTTATTCTTTATTTTGAAACCGGGTCTCGCTAAGTTGTAGAGTGCCTCACTAGGTAGCTGAGGCTGGCCTCGAACCCGGATCCTCCGGTCTCAGCCTCCCGAATGCTGGGATTACAAGCATGTGCCACCACGCCCGGCTGAAGCTTTTTCCCTTGTTGCCCATTTGGGGCCTAATAAGGTCTGTGTGTCTGGGATGGTGAGTGTGGACTAAGTGTGTCACAGCACAGCTGTGGGATACTCTGATCTCCCAGTCTTTCTCATGGTCCTTATTGGAGATAACAAATTAAAGCAAGTGAGGTTTTGAAAGTTGTCTATATTCAAAGATAAGTGTAGACCATAAATTATTGTGATGATTATATCAGAAGAAATCCACTTTTTTTTCCATGTGTAGGTTAGAAAATAATCCTTGATTTCACCACATCTATATCTTTCATGCTCTTATTGTTTGGGTTTAAAATGTCTCCCAAAAACTCATATGCTGAAAGCATGTTCCCTGTACAGCAAGGTCTGAGGTAGGGTGTGTCTGAAGGAGGCAGGTCATTGGGGGTGTGATCTAGGGGAGTATATGTCCATTGGTCCCCTCTTCTCCCTCTCTCTGTTTCCAGCCACCATGAGGTGAGAGCTGTGACCTTCCTCCACGCACTCTGCTGCTACCTCTGCTGCATGTTTATGCCTCTGAGCCAGACCTATGGACTGCAACCTCTGAAACAGTGAGCCCCATAAACCTTTCCTTCTCTATGTTGTTCTTGTCAGGTATGGTATTTTGGTCACAGCAGTGAGAAAGCTGAGTAGAACATATGCTATTCTGTGTGTGTGTGTGTGTGTGTGTGTGTGTGTGTGTGTGTGTGATAATATTAACAATCCAATTTCATAATTGAGATTTCTGGTTATTTTATGTCCATCATCTCATTTAAAGGCAATTTGGAAACTTTAATTGCTCCACCAGAAGTTGCCTAATTCTGTCTTGACTGTGCTGATGGAAAGGAAAGGACGTGGAGAAGAAGTGAGATGGGCACCTGTGGCCAAATAGACACAGAAGCAGAAGAGGGAAGATGTTAGCAGGGTATCCCTAGATACAGTATCTTCTCTTCCAAAATATGGTTGAGAGTGGGGATGGTGTGGGAGAGGTGTGGTGGAGGGACAGTGCAAACACACTTGTAGTCCTGTCACCCGTTCTTAGGTGAGAGTGGGGCTGGGGCTGTTTTTGGTGCATCTATGAGATGACAAGTAGATGCCAGTGGTTGAGCAAACATATTTTTGAATCTTCTCAACAGCACCAAAAGATAGATATTGCAGGAAACAGGCTGAGAGAAGCATGCAAACCTCACCAATATACATTTAAAATAAATCCAGCGTTGCTATGTTCAAGTGACACTTATAGTGACATTTCTCCTGTTTTTTTTCTTGGTGTGTTTCCCTAGTAACTTTTAGAAATCCAAATGTCAGATGTGACTACGCCCTTGATATTGAGAATGGCTCTTCCACATACAACATGGGACAAAGCCAAAAATAAAGGCACCTGTGGGGTACCTCAGGGAGGGCCGTACCTGGGGATACTTTGTTCTAGAACCTGGATCTGGTGCAGGTCTTGTTGGTTTTGCCTCTTCATCTCTTCCTGTTCTTTTCCACTGCTGCTGATTCCATCGAGAAGCCATTTCTCTCTCAAGGCCTTTTTCTGATGTCAGGAAATATAAATGTATGTTCTCACATCAGTCAACAATTTCTAAAACCTCTTACTTCTTTAATGTTGTATAAACTTCAATAGTGGACATACTGAAGAAGGATTATTCTCTCCCACTGCATTGACTGCATAAAGCTGGCATTTTCCTTTTTCAGAACCTTCTTGGCCCCTTTCCAAAGTCAGTTTTTTTTTTTTGTTTTGTTTTTTCTTTTTTGGTACTGAGGATTGAACCCAGGGGCATTCTACCTTCAAGCTACACCCCCAGCCTATTTTATTTTTTGTTTTAAAATGGGATCTTGCTAGGTTGCTGAGAGTCTCTCTATGTTGCTGAGGCTGTCCTTAGGCCTGTGATCCTCCTGTCTCAGCCTCCCAAGTGGTAGGATTACAGGCATGTGCCACCATGCCTGGCTCCAAAGTCAGTTTTTATGTAACTAAATCCTATTTATCCTTCAAGACCTAGTTCAGGCCTCTTCATCTCTGTGAAGACCTCTGAAACCCCCACCCCCACCTTCCTGGAAGCCCCAGGATCACCCCCAGGAAGCTCTTTTCAGAATCATGCTATATTGTATATTTGTTGTGATCATATGGAGACCTCAAAATGTGATGCCTTTACTGTTATTTCTGTTGTTGATGGTTGTGTCTCTTGCATCCTTAACCAAATTAAAAGCTCCTTGAAGCCATTTTGATATTTACCTCAGTGACTGCATATAATGACTATCCCCCAAAAAACTTTTATGGGAACAATTGAAATGGTAGGCAAAACAGAGGTTGCTATTGTATCTTAAACTAATCCGTCCTTATTTTTAGGCCTTGTGGAAGGTACTTATTCTTTTTTGTTTTGTTTTGTTTTTGTGGTATATTGAGGATTTAATCCAGGGGCATTCTACTTTCTCAGCCACACCTCTAGCATCTGTTATTTTTTGTTTTGAAACAGGGTCTTTCTAGGTTGCTGAGAGACTTGCTATGTTGCTGAGATTGTCCTTGAATTTGAAATCCTCCTGTCTCAGCCTTCCAAGTAGTGGGATTACAGGTGTGCATCATCCTGCCTGGTTCAGGCATGTATTTTTTTTTTTTTTTTTTTGCCTACCAGCACTCCTTCTTTCTTCTGGGAATCTCCTTTGTTCTAAACATCTTAAGTCAGCTCCCTGCCTATTCAAAAAATATGACAACAAAAATCCATGGATATGTATAATTGATGAGTTGAATTTTTGTCAACTTTAACAATACACAAAAATCATCTTATGATTTATCATGTAAAATCCTTTTGAATTTGCATGAGAGAATTAAATTGTTAGACTTGAGCCTTGCAAGACTTAAAAAAATGAAAGAGACCTGTAAGTTTTGAAGGTAGAAACTGTGTGATGTGTTATTATATTATTTTCAAGGAGTTTGAATTTTTCTCCTTCTGAAGAAAAGGGCTGTCACATATATTTAATCTCTATAAATTAATATAAATTATTTGCTCATTCTTTGAGGATTCTCTACGACTGTAATGATGGGGAGAGACTGAAACTTTATTTTGTACTTCTTTGTCTTATATTACAATTAAAATGAGAACAAGTAAGAATTTTGTGCCTTTTCTTAAAAGGATGGTAGAATGAATACCTCTGGGATAGAATTATCTCTGGATTTAAAAATATTAATTAAAATTGATTATGCTAGATAATTACCAAAGGATGGTTATTTTAACTAGCGCAATGTCTTTCAAACCATTAAAACAACCAATATCAAGCTAATTAAAAATAAATATTATATGGAATGATAGTTTGGAAAACAGATAAAATCTGGACTTTCCTTGTTGAAGCAAGCAGTGAGGGGTTCCTGGAAGCTTATAGATGCACAGGACATGGTTTGAGATTGGGTTGGGGTTAGCTCAGTGGCAGAACATTTTTCTAGAATGCACAAGGCCCTCGGTTCACTCCCTAGTATCACCAATAAAACAAAACAAAGCAAAACAAAAATAACAACAAAACACTAGGTGAAGTGATGAAGAACATCACCCCAGATTGTCATATTTGTGTTCATCATTTCACAGTTTTAAGCAGTTAATTGCATGTGGATATCACACAGCAGAAGGACAGTTTGCATTACTTCATTCTGTGACTAGAGATTCTTTCCTCCAGTGTTAGTACTTTATTACAGCTGTTTAGCTGTTTTCAAAAATGCTAATAGAAGCACAAATATTATTAATATAGGCCAAGATTTGGCTCCTGAGGTCAAAGATGAAAAGAAAATCTGAATATATCAGCATTTTAAGAACTTACCTTGATTTTAATTTATTTTTATTGATGGAAATGGGAGATAGCTAATGTATGACAAAGAAGATGGATGATACCTATTAAATTAATTATAATCCTTACAAACCATTTTATAAGAATGGTTCTAGTCATTTGCATGCTTATCTCTCTAAGAAACACTGGGATGGAATGTTCTTATGATGCTTAATTATAAAGGGCAGAGAATGATGTTGTGATATGATAAGGTCAACTTTGGGCTACATTCTTGTTCTTAGTCTGGTTAAGAATGAGAATTATTTTAATTTAAGCTAGGTGTGGGTGGCAATGCTTGTAATCCCAGTAGTTGGGAAACTAAAACAGGAGGATCACAGGTTTGATACCAGCCTCAGCAACTGAAGAAGGCTCTCAATAACTTAGTGAGACCTGTTTCAAAATAAGAATACAAAGGGCTGGGGGTGTGGTTCTGAGGTAGAATGCCTAGTCCTTAGTACCAAAAAAAAAAAAAAAAAAAAAGAATTTTATTTTAGTCTTACAAAACTTTATCCATATTTCACAATTATCATTTATACCTGTAGATAACTTCTTTGACCTCAGGAGCCAGATCTTGGCCTATATTAATAATATCTGAATTTAAATATAAAATATACAATTTGGTGTGCAGTCAAAATGATCTGGTATAATTACATATTATAGTACTCAGAACACAGTTATTTTGCTTTTATGCCACAGTTTAGACTTGTGCTTTAGTATATGAGGCTAATGAATATAATAAAATCTATTTTACAACAGTAAAGTTGAGAATTAAAAGCCATATGAGCAAAATGAAAATATAAATGACCTGTAAGTGATACCAAATCTTCGGTAGTTTTTCAGAGAAAGGTTCTCCTAAAGTATTTCTAAATTCTGCCCAGCAATTACAGTAGATTTTTGAAATAAATTGCATTTTCATGACCATGAATTGAATGGATTTATGTAAAAGAAAAAATTTCTAGATTGAGTGCATTTTGCATTTCTTGGTGGTGTGAGATTGTGATGAGAATCTCAGTGCAGACCTCAGAATTGTTTGAATATAGAATGTTAATAATGTCCCTGGAAATTCCCCTGCATGCAGGTCATGGTTGTAGTCATCAGGTTCAGGAGCTAAAGATGAGTTCCTACAACTATTTTGAAATGTATGTATACTGATGCTGGAGGAGCGCGTTGCACATGCTTATGTTTATGCTTATGTTGTTCAGTGTGTGTCATTGAAATGTAATGAAATGGTTCGCAGTCAGGGAAATAGTGAGAATAATCATGGGAACCAGGAAAAATGGATGAAGAAGAAAATCGGAGACAGATTAGTAACTGTAGAGGCCAATAGAGCATTCTAGACTTGGCTATCATATTGTAGAATTAATTTTTAAAATACTTTTGCATACTTTTGAACCCTATTTTGGAATTATGCCTGGTGGCTGTTTGGTATAGCCAACTATTTCTGCAAACTTGAAAGAATGTTCTGTTTAAATAGCCACTTTCTCCTCCTTTTTCTCCTTTGCCTTTGTGCCTCTCACACAGTGCTCATCCAGGATAAATGTGAGTTATTTGTTTATGTGTCATCTATCATCTTAGGGCCAGGCCAAATATTATTTATTTTATATTCTTATTGTCCAACTTAATACCTTGTACATAAAAGGTATTTAATAAATATTTATTTGCTGAAAGGTACTAGGCACACCCCTATCCATTTTATTTATCAGTTAAGACTCAGCTTAAATGCCACATCTTCTTTGACCATCTCAGATTAAAGAATTTGTGCTTATGCCCCAACTTAAATAAAACACTATCATTTAACTTGTTTATTTAATCCTTAATTTATCAAATTAGGAGGTGTCATTTTATCCTTCCCATCACCCACATTCCTTTGGATCAGTGCACAGCTGGGGAAAGTGGCTAGAACCTTTGTGCACAAAAAATGAAGAGCTCTTGCTCCAGGCACAGGCAGCAAGGGCCAGAGTGCACAGTTGGCAAGGAAGTGTGGGCAGGATTTCAGCACCCCCCTTTGTACTTGCGCATTACACAATCTGCACAACTGTGCATAGCAGTCCAAAGTATGACAAATGTTTTGATTGGATTAGATTAGAAAAGGTCCCTTGGTTCCAGAAAGGAAACCAATAGGGAAGATCTTGTGTTACCTTCTGGACTGTTCTTGGCAAGTACTGAAATCAAGTGCCACCTCAGAAATGGACCTTTCAGTAAGTCAGGCTTTTCCTATGAGAACCTTACTTCCTAACATGAATGGAGGGGATATTTAATCCTTTTTTCCTACTCTGAGCTCTGCTGTTATTTAGCTACTCCTTCTGCAAGGATCACAGTTGCTAAATGTTAGAGCTCTCAGTTTACTCAGAATCAAGAAGTTGTTCACTTCAGATACAAATTTGTGTGTGTGTGTGTGTGTGTGTGTGTGTGTGTGTAGTTAGAAATAATCTATTTGAAGCATTGTTATGAATTTGAATCATTTCATATGAATTGCGCTGAAATACTTGGTAAAGTTTGTTTTTATTTTGGTGGTTTTCTGGGAGTACAGACTCTACTTCTTGAGGGTGTCTATATACATTCTATGTGACATATTGGAAGGATAGCAGTTAACTATGATCTGCAGCTGTCATCCAATGACAGAAATGTCAACTGACATAGGAGCAAACAAGCAAACAGAATCCAGAGAGAACTGAGGATAGCTGGAATCCTGAATTACATTCCTTTTTAGAGGTGGTTACTTGGTCTATTAGAAAAATGGATTTAGCTAAATTTGGCAAGTTTGACTGAAGTTTGGAGATCCCATGAGCACGCAGCATTGTTTTATTGAGGGGATTCATTCAATCTATTGATAGCAGCCTACCCAGATAAGTACAGTTTCCTGCTTGGGCCTATTCACAAGGAGCTGCTGTTTGTCATTTGCTTGCATCCTGTGTCTAAGCTACGTAATAAGATGTTGAAACCCAATGTGCTTTAATTGCAGAATGACCGCACCCAGTGAAAGATGTAAAGTCTGATTTTAAAAATGGAGACTTATTTATGGTTATGATCTCATGTTCTGTCAAAACAAAAGAAAACAGAAACCCAAATCATACTCAAACAACATTGGATTCATCTCACTGAGCTTTTAAACACAAGCATCCTTGACCGGACTAGACGCTGTCTGCTCTGCAACCCCTGGGGAATGGCTGGCCTTTCATCCATTTCAAAAGGAACTTCCTAGCTGGATCCGCTCCCTAGGGATGTTAAGTAAGGCTGCGCAAGGGCCAAATTCTCAAGGCTGAATTCTCAAGGTTACTAAGGAAAATTAGGAAATTCAGCACCAAAGGATAGAAGTAATAAAACCATGTTTTCAACTTTCCACATATTTGCCAGGGGGCATTAATATCATGCAAATATAGCTTGCTGGCTTCTTCTGTGATCATTAGAATATTACTAGAGCTATGTGAGAAATTTTCTGGAAGCATCTTCACTATTGAAATTTGAGTGCCATTGAGGACATATGAATACAAAATAATTGAAATAAAATTAAATTCATATGTTACCTTCAAATGCTGGTGTTTTAGTTTTTCTTCCTCTATTTTCAGGCGCTTCTGTGAGATTTCTTCTTGTATTTTCCTCTTATCCTGAAATAAAAAGTTCCGCATAATTAATTTTTAAAAATTTGCTTGTATATGTTTTCTTGGGACTGTCATTATTTGAATGATTGGCCAGCAACATGTCCTTGGCATTGGTATGACGCTACTTTGGAAACTCAGATTTCAAAGCCAGGGAGAGAGTAAAAGCATTTTGGATACGGGAAATAATGTGAAAAGGTGTTTTATCAAAGAGAACTTGGAAATATTTCAATTTCTTTCCTTCACTACACTCTTTTTCTTTTTTTAAACTTTATTTTATTTTATTTTATTTTTTATTGTGCATTGTAATCATACATCTTTGTTAGGTACAAGCTGGTAAAGGTATAAATGCACACATTTCTCATTTAACCCTTTCCCAATTCCCACCCCACTCCCTTGCCCTCCCTCCTTCTCAAGTTCAGTTTAGTGATTGACTTTGATATGTTTGTGAAAGTACATCATGTGTATTAGGGTGTTACCCCCATCACCTTCAGTTAAGTCACCTTCTTTGCTCATCTAAGGTTTCTCCTTCATCTAGAGTTCCTCTTATGTCCCACTTTCTCCCTGGCTTCCGTATATTAGGGAAAGCATACAATTTTTTGCTTTTTGTGACTGACTAATCTCACTTAGCATTATGTTTTCCAGTTCCATCCATTTCCCTGCAAATGACATGATTTTGTTCTTCTTTATGGCTGAGTAAAATTCCATTGTGTACATATCCCAGTTTTGTAATCCATTCATCTGTTGATGGACATCTTGGCTGGTTCCATAGTTTGGCAGTTGTGAATTGTGGGGCTATAAACATAGATACACATGCATTGGCCTACCCTTTCTTTGTTTCTTTCTTTCCTATGAGATTGACCAGCTGAGTGGCGCAATGGAAAAGATGAATTTCAAGGAGGGATTTTGAAAAAGGCATGAGGAGGTATTGTACAAAGTTGAAGAAGTTACTGGGTAAAAGATCTACTTTTGTGGAAAAACAGGACAGTCTTGGGGTCACTTGACAGCTAGGAAGCTGGAAAGTGGGTCCACTTCCTCCTCATGTAATTTGCTATGGGATGATAGAGAAAAAAGAGTTCAGATAGTGCTTCTTGACATTAGCTGAAGTAAAAAATATCATGGAAGCTGGGCATGGTGGTGCATGCCTGTAACCCCAGTACTTGGGAGGCTGAGACAGGAATTATAGGTTCAAGACCAGTCTCAGTGACCTAGCGAGGACCTCAGCAACTGTTTAAAAAAGAAAAAAGGGTGAGGGATGGGGGTGTAGCTCAGAGGTAGAATGCTCCTGGGTTCAATCTTCATAACACACACACACACACACACACACAAAACAAAACAAAAAATGAAAATCAAGCAAACATAGAGATATATCTTTCACTAAGTATAAATTATATTATCTCAAGAACCCCCCCAATAACAGAAATAATAATCATTAAGACACAATGTTCTTTCTAGAAAATATATCATGTGTGCTAAGTGGACAGTCTGAATTTGGTTTCTGGTTTCTCCATTAACTACCTTTATGTCCATAGACAAAATTCTTAGCTTGTCTGTGCCTCAATGACCTCATCTATGAAATTAGGAAATAGTATTTACCTCATAAGATACAAACACTAGATGAGCTAATATATGTTGAAGGTCCTGTAACAGCGCTTGACACATACTGGTTTAGAAGTATCTGTTTAATAACCTTGTGTAAATATGCATATAATCTGCTATTCGCTCAGAAAGCAACAGAGTGAATCTGACAATACTTCCATAGGTCTGAAATGTTTTGGAGATTCCCTGTCTAGAATGAAGACATTTGACAAGCCATGCACAAAAGTCCTTACTTCTTCCTTTTTGATCTGAGGTGACATTATCCTCCATCTTATTTATAAGAATTGATTTAACTCTGCTTTCAAAATGGAAAATTCCCAAAGGATCAAAGTTTGTTGCCAATGAAGACCTCTCAAAGAATTTGAACCAGACTCAGAAGGTAATTTACAAGGAAGAGTTCCAAAAATATTTGGCAGCATTATCAAAATAAGTGCGCGGCTTCCTGATGTGATTCCTTTGAAGATAAAAAGCTCTTTTTTGATGTATAAGTTCAGGTACATTTGTTGAAGAAAAACAGCACGTTGTCCTACAACTTTATGTCGTGTTTCTTTGTGTGTGAGAAAAATATGTGACTTCATCAGCATTACTTTTTAAATTTTATAAGCAGTTCTTTTGGGGGAAAAAAATAGCTAGGCAACAAGCCTGAGTCTAAAAATTACCTTTTTCTTTTGGATGAAATCTCATTGTTAGTCACAAAGACTCTCCAAATCTCTGTGAGCTGATTCTCCACAAGAGGCTGTTATTGAGCAAATATAAGGAGGCTCAGAAATTTATTATGTCAACATTTTGGTATTTTACAGGCACCATTTTACTTAGTAGTTCTAATAACAAAAAGACACTGTAGTAATTTTCATTTTAGAAAAGAGGAAACAGAACTGGGCATGGTGGCACATGCCTGTAATCCCAGTACTTGGGAGGCTGAGACAAGGACGATCACAGGTTCGAAGCCAGCCTCAGCAACTCGGTGAAGCTTGCATCAACTTAGCAAGACTCTGTTTCCAAATAAAAAATAAAATAGGGCTAGGGGTATAGCTCAGAGGTAGAATGCCTCTGGGTTCAATCCCCAGCACACACCACACACACACACACACACACACACACACACACACACACACACACACACGAAATAATGGGAGTTTGGGACAGATAACACATCCAAGTTTTCATACATAAAAATTGGCAGAGCCAGGTTTGAAACCCAGGTGATTTAAGATCACTATACCGTGTCCCTGAGTGGGAAGTTAGTAAAGCTGTTCACAACTTTCATTATCAAGCACTGAGGCCTGGAAGACAGGGAGCAACAAATGGGACCTCTTATTAGAAAGGGGGGCATTTTTAGTTTCCTAGATGAGGTGCTGTAACTATCTACCTTCTCTTGAACAGCCCTGAGAAAAGAGAGCAGTGTGTGTGTGGAACAGTGACTACTGAACCCAGCAATACCTTCCCACCGTGGTTGGTTGCCAGTTTGGGCTGGTTCATCTCCAGGTTAGTAATCAGGAATGGAAACCAATCAGGAATGAGAACCATGGGTAGAGGGCAGGGCCTCTGTAGTGTTTTGGCAACACCAGATTTATGTAATGGTTGCTAAGGAATACCAGTGTTTTGTCACTCAGAGGTAACATGATGCCTCTTTCCTATCAGTCTAGGTAGGTGGGGAGGTGATTTTGTAATATTATAGACATGATCCTATTTTACCATCAGAGTACTTTTTCCCTATGAGATATTCATCAGCAGTAAGATTTGCCAAATTTGATAGGAATCTATAAGATTATCGGAAAATAATATGGTAATAATCTAGTTCCCATATGGCGGAATAAACAATGTCAACCTTAAGTTTTATATCTAGCTCTATTGCTAGTGAACCAGAAGTTACCAAAGTCAGCTAATTTTCTCAAATTAGCATAAAATAAACAGGTGTCAAATACTATCTGCTGCCCCCAGTTTCCCCAGAATCTGAAGCACCTCTATAGATAGTTGTGATCTGGCTTGTCAGACATTTATTAGTTCAACTTTTCTGAATAACTTATATTTTTACTTATTTCTTCAGTGCTCAATTACCAATGAGCAATTGTCTAGATTTTTGACTCCCAACTTAGCCTACTATAGAAATCAATGAACACAAATTCCAATTCTGTGAAAGATTTCCTCTTATTTTGAAAATTAATTTATTTACTTTGTACAACCATAAAGTTACTATCACCATCTATAATCCAAAGATGTTGCCACAACCACATACTTGATAAAAAGTAAGCACAATACTTAAGAATGCATTTTTGGAGATATTACCAATTAACAATTAGCTAATATTTAAACATGCCCGATTCTGTCAAGAAGGCAGGATTTTCCCTGAGCTACTTAGTTACTAATTTATCCAAATATTTGGGAATTTATCTACGAATCTATATTCAAGGTGACATTAGGAGTTTTGCAATTTTTAAATTCTCAGCAAGTAGAGAGACTCGGGAACCTAGTGAGACCATGTTTAAAAAATAAAATAAAATAAAAAGGTCTAGGAGTGTGGCTTTGAGGTAGAAGAAGGAAAATCATTTGTGTAAGAAACTAAGTCTGAGAAACATAGTGATGTTCATCATGATCTTCATGTGAGGAAGGTGCAGCAAGGGCTGAGAGGAGACAGAGGGGCGGGCTCTAGTTGATGTGGTCAGGAGAGGCTTTGGACTGTCACCAGAGTGGGCATGCTGGGTAGTTGCTGGGGGCTCAGGAGCAGGGAGAAAGGGCATTCAAGCCATGGGCTGCATGTGGGCAAAGGACTGGACTAGGACATTATCTGGGACAGCAAGTCTACAGTCTAAGTTACCACACAGAGAGTAAACTAAGAATAACAAGGTGAGGACAGATTCTCAATAAAGAATACCGAATGGCATGAGGAGGTACTGGGACTTATTTATGTATTGAGGTAGGGAGGAGCAATGAAAGATGTTTAGGAAGAAAAGAAAGAAAAAGTTAAAACCATGCTTTAAGAAGTTTAACGTAGCCTCTTCACGTAGTTGAGAACTCCAAGGGTAGCCAGTTAGGCTACTGCACTGATGCCAAAGCCGCCAGAGCCTGGACAGATGATACCAAGGGCGTGACCATCCCAGAGAGCAGGGAGTTAGGTTGTCAGGACTCAGCACCTGATGACATGAGGATGCAGGAGAGGGATAGGCCACGTGGAGTACAAGGCTGCCATGCCCAGCAACTGACAGGAAGCAGAATCACTCATAGGAAGTTCAGGAGAAGAAAGAGTTTGGGAAGAAAGATAATGGATTCAGAGCAAACGTGAGGTGTCCTTGGGGTGACCTGGTGGAGGTATCAGGCTGTTAGGTGGAGAGAGGGGAGGAATTAGAGCTAAAATGTGGGGGCAGGGACTGGAAGGAGTAGAAGATAGCATGATGACAGGCATTATTATGGGGGCCAGAAAGGAGGGGTAAGGACAGATCTTTCTTCTGTTTTTTGTTTTGTTTTGAATTGGGGATTGAACCGGAGGAATTCTACTTCCAAGCTATACCTCCAGCCCTTTTTTTTTTTTCTTTTTTTTTTTTTTGCTACTGGGGATTGAGCTCAGGGGCATTCTACCTCTGAGGTATACCACCAGCCCTATTTTTTATTCTTTATTTTTGAAACAGGGTCTCACTAAGTTGCGGAGAGCCTCACTAGATAGCTGAGGCTGACCTCGAACCTGGATCCTCCGGTCTCAGCCTCCCAAATACTGGGATTACAAGAGTGTGCCACCACACCCAGCTTATTTTTTTTATTTTTTTTATTTTTAAACAAGGTCTTGCTAAATTGCTGAGGGTTTCACAAAATTGCTGAGGCTGGACTCAAGTTTGTGATCCTGTTGTCTCAGCCTCCCAAGTACTGGGATTACAGGTGCATGCCTGGCTATGACAGATCTTTTAAGAAGCACTTACATTTAAGGAGTAGAGAAGGAAGGAAGCCCAGATGGAAGCTTGTTTTGGAGTCAATCAGATATTATTTATAATAGGCCTTGGTGAATTGGGCCACATGGCTGAAAGGAGCAAAGGAAAGGCATGCGTTGTTTTGCAAACAGATTACAAGGAGCAAGAAGCCAGAACAATCGCTGTGTCCTGATACTGCAAGTTGTCAGAGATTCGGTGTTCGTCTGGTCCAAATATGTAAGAGTTCAAAGGTATTAAGAGGTAAAGTGTCTTGCTAGTAAGGTAGCAGAGCCAAGACTCAGTAGCAGACCTTCTTAGTTTCCAGTCCCGGTCTCTCTTTTACTTCTCTGCACTATCTCCACAAAAGAAAGGAAAAGCGTGGCTGTGGGCATTTGGGTAGATTTAGATGAAAGTAAAGAAAAACAGAATCATCCTGCTATTACACTAGATACGACTTGATCAGAAAGAGGAAGAATAACATAAGATGGAAGAATTCAGTTGGTCACATATTTTCAGCTTCAATTTATAAGAAACTGAGTATCTTTATGATTTAGTGACTAATTTTGCTGATATTGTCATTGCTTGGGGTCTGAAAAGGACAATAGTAGAAGATGCTTATTTTAATTTAAATACTACCAACAATGCTGAGCTGGCTGGGGAGTGTTAATAATGGTGACCTTGAAAGAAAGGGATGTGCTAACATGATTTCTTAGAAATGAACTTGGGTTGTAGTTAGTTTACTAGTTTTGAATGAAAGTAGACTTTTAAAAATTCTTGAAAAAAGGGAACAAATGTTTCTAGAGGAAAGATAGGTAGGTCATGAGGCATGGGCAATTTATAAATAAAAACATGAATATACAAAATGATTCAGGTAAGAAGAAAAGGAAGATTCCATAGAAAAGCCCAAACCAAATAGTTTAATATCTAACTGGGAACTTCCCAATGACCTCACAGAACTAAGAATAAAGATAAGAGAGTGGCACCTGTTTTTAGTAGGGTAGCTAAGGTAAACATTCAAGGTGACGCAAAGATGGAAAACATGGAGGTCACCGAAGCATGTATGTTAAACAGAGCAAGAAGAGAAAAGCTACTGTCGCTGAGATATATAGTGTAACATATTGAAACAACGGGAATAAAATAGAACTATGCCATTTCTGTTTTGTCCTACCTCCCCTTTTGGTGCTGGAGATTGAACCTCAGGGCATTCTACCTCATTTTATTTTTTATTTTGAAATAGGGTCTCACTGTGTTGTGGAGTGCCTCACTAAGTTGCTGAAGCTGGCCTGTGATCCTCCTGTCTCAGCCTCCCAAGTACTGGGATTACAGGCATGTGCTATCACACCTGTTGTGTTCCCATATATTTGATTAAGAAGAATAATCTTAATCCTGGAAAGGGTAGAATGAATACACTTAAAGGAAAATGAACATCCAAGAGGAAAGGGATCCTCTAAGGCAGAGCTGTTCGAGGCTTCAGTCTCTGATGAGCTTCATTTCAGGGAGAAGAAAAATTTATAGACATGGAAGAAAAACATTGTTAAGCAATCTCCTTGGAATCTTGGATGAAGGGAAAGGATATCAGAGGACTGAAAGTGGCCAATGTCCCAATTTTTGGAAGAAGGAAAAAGATGAATTATGAATATTATAAGACTGTTGGGATTTATTGGTTAATCATTGGCAAAATTGTAGAATGCATTGTATTTAGACAAGGAATGTTGTAGTTAGACAAGCATATCTAGGAGGTGGGTTTGATTATTAAAAGCAAACATTTAGGGCTGGGGGCATAGTACTTGTCTAGTATGCTGGAGGCCCTGGGTTCTATGCCCAGCACCAACAAAACAAAACAAAACAAGATAAAAAATAAACAAACAAAAGATGTGCAACTAATTTGTTACCTGTGTCTGTGAATTGATGAGTGATCAAAATCCAGAAAATCAAGCTATATAGCTTCAGTGGCTAGAGTCATAATGGTTGAGTGGAAGTTAAAGAAACTGGGTTCTAGTATGTCATACCAGAACCCTTTTTGGGGCAGGGGGGGCAGCGAGGGGCTTTTATTTTTTATCTTTTTAAAAATATTTTTCTTTGTGCATTGTAATTATATATCATAGTGAGATTCAAAATGATACATTCATACATGCATACATCACTTGAATATCAGAACTCTTAATCCAGAGAGCTATTCTCACTTGGAATAGAGTACGGATCCACCTGGTATGGGAAGCATTCTAGGAGAAGCAGGGTGCACAGCTCCTGAGCATGAAGTGAAGAGGATGGGAACGTAGACAGAAAAATCTCTTAAGTTTTCTCTGGGTCATATGATTATCTCCACATCTAGTTTTGAAATGCCCTAATTCTTAAGTAGCCATGGGAATCAGGCATAGTCATATTTGGTTATAACCAAAATTGGATATAAGTAAATATATCTACATGTACATAAACATATATATATACATAAATATACATGTAGATATATATATGCTTATATATGTATATATATATATGAGGAATGAATGAATGATTCCACTATTGTTTCACCATAATGTACCAATAAATAAGAAAAGAAAAAGGAAGCACACATTTTCTAAGCCTCATTCTATAATTTCAGTCTTCTTCCCAACCTTATAACACGTTCTAACAGATCTCTCACTGGAATCCATCTGTGTTCTACTCTTGTATTCTGTTGTCTCTTTTCTTGTTTGTTCTAATGAATAGTGACAAAGTAGAACAAGGATAAACAACAAGAACAAAAAAACCACTGAGTAGGGGGGAATAGTAAGCTTGGCCTCGTCTTCAGTGGAAAAAAAAATCTCTAAGCAGGCCAGACAATCATTAGTTTTCCCTCTTTTCAGCTTGTTTGTATTTGCTCATTCATTCATCTGCTCACTAACTCATTAATATAGTCTCTTTTTTGGTGTCCTGGCTAGTGTTGAGCTCACTGTCAGGTACAATGCACCAGTTAAAAAAACAAAAAAAATCCTGGCTGAAGGGAAGAAACCACAATGGAGATGGAATGGGAAGGAGGCAGCAAAGGCTTGGAATATTGGATGCTCTGAAAAATGACTGATTCCATCCCAACCCTCTAAAAACAATAAAAAATGCTTTGGAAATAGCACCACATTCTGTGCCTGTTGCTTCTTCTCCTGACTGACTGAGGAAAGTGAGTAGGAGAATGATTTGGGTTAGAATATGTGACTCAGTGAAGCAGAACTCTATCAGATCTTCTTGCTTTATTTCAAACTCTATCCATAAGAGTGAAACACAGAAATCTGAGGAAGTTCTGAATGGGGTGAGGCTTGCAGTTTTGATGTTTATGAGAGTTTCTTGAAATGTTGTGGTTGGAGAATCTGACAAGCAGAAAAAGAGATTCAAGTTCTCTTTTCGTGGTCTTAGGATTTCCACCTATACAAAGGAGATGGTGACATCTGCTTCTGAACATAGAGGGGTCAGATGTGGTGGTGTTTCAAAATAAAAACTAAAAAATAGGGTTGGGGGTGTAGTTTGGAGGTAGAATGCCCCTGGCTGGGTTCAATCTCCAGTACCAAAAAAGGAAGAAGAAGAAGAAGAAGAAGAAAAAAAACAACCCCCCCCAAAAAAACAAAAAACAAAAACGATGACAACATAGGACTGTTTTGATGACTGAGATAACAGAAGCAAAAGTTTTTATTTATTTATTTTGAAAGCCTAGGTTCTATGTAAGCATGGGTGCTGTTATTGTTGATAATCTCAGAATTCTAAGAGATGCACGTTATACTCTAGATTCATTAGCACTGATTGATTCGGAACAGCAATGACTGCTGCAGTTGCACATTGAAAACTTGGTGCTGAGGACAGAAACCAGTTTGATTTCCATTGGGAACTTCAGGGGATAACCCAGTTCCATGTCTTAAGTGGCCAAATCCTCTCAGTCCCTAAGATTTTATGAAAAACGGTAACCAGCCGGGCGTGGTGGCGCACGCTTGTAATCCCAGCATTCGGGAGGCTGAGACCAGAGGAGCCGGGTTCGCGGCCAACCTCAGCTACCTAGTGAGGCACTCTGCAACTTAGTGAGACTCGGTTTCGAAATAAAGAATAAAATAGGGCTGGGGGTATAGCTCGGAGGTAGAATGCCCCTGAGTTCAATCCCCGGTACCGCAAAAAAAAAAAAAAAAAAAAAAAAAAAAAAAAAAAAAAAAAAAAAAAAAAAAAAAAGAAAGAAAGAAAAATGGTAACCAGATATTTCACTCTCAAACTCCTTTGGTTATGTTTTAGGAAAGTATATATATTCCAACTGTGTGTGGTGGTGCCTGCCTATAGTCCTAGAACTGGGGAGGCTGAGACCAGAGGATCATAGGTTTGAGACCAGTCTCAGCAATTTTGCAAGACTCTCAGCAACTTAGCTAGACACTATTTCAAAATGAAAAAAATAAAAGGGGTTGAGGGTCTAGCTTAAAGGTAAATGCCTTTGGGTTCAGTCTCCCAGTAAGAGAAAGAGAGCGAGAGAGAGAAGGAGAGGGAGAGGAAGAAGGAGAGAGGGAGGGAGGGAATGAGAATGAATGAATATACCCCACATCGTTCTGGGTGAAGGAATTTAAGACAGTACATTTTTAGAGTCTCTTCATCAAACGATATTACTACCTTTTAAGTGAATTAAAATTTTTTATTTTCAAAGAGGCATATTTTTTTCTTTTGACCATCCAGTAATGTCCAGAAAGTTCCTGGGGATCTTTGTCAGTAGAGGATCTAGCAAGGTAACTTTATCATTCAGTAGCATACTGGAAAAACCTTCCTCTGTTATCAAAAAGCTGTTTCCTTAATGAGCTATCAAAATTATGGTACCTCATCACATGGTCTCCTTTATGGGTGGGCTATTATGTTTGGCAGAGAAATGTGGCCTAGCATGTTTGTTTGAAGAAATCTTTCCCTTTCTGGAGGAAACATGTAATCTTGTGCAGTGCTGCGGAAAATTGTGCACAGGCTTTATTGTTTGAATGCTCTTTTGTGGGGCTTCTTTATTTGTGAGGTTGCTACATCTTCATTTGCCATCTTCCTGTGACTGCCTTTGAATGCTCATGACAAATTGGAAGTTGCTTTTGTAACTTTGTCTTAACTATGAGGTATTCTGGCCGACGATGTTGTGTTAGGCAGTCTTTTAACCACTAGTACTTTAAGATCTTAGAACACTAAGTAATACAATGGTTCAAACAAGGGTCTAAGTTATACTTTTTGTGGAGATCCAGGCTAGACTGCTCATTTTCACTCTTTCATTTGTGCGGGTAGAATGAATAGGGAGAAATCTCTATGCCTGGCCTGGAGTCTAAAAGCAGAGCTAGTTTCCTGGGCGTGTGACTTGTGAAGTCACATCGGGCATCATGCTCCAAAGGGCCTAGCTCTTAGTTTAAGGCTTTGGTGTCACCATCTGGAAATGTCGTTTACTTTTTGAACAAACGCTGCCACATTTTCATTCTGATCTGGGCTTCACAGATGCCAAGTCAGGTTCTGCCTTTGGGTTGTTAGCTGTCTTCTTAACTGTTACAAGATCCCAAATATTGACAAGAGAGCAAGATGAGGTGCAGTGCCCAGGAACAGGGAGCATAAGTGAAAGAAATAACCAGAACCCATCTGTGTTGATATTATTGTTTTAAGATGGGTTTTCATACAGGAATATTTCTATTTTATGTAAAGGACTTCCTGCCTCCTAAATTCCTATATTGACAAGTCAAGAAAATATTCTTTGGGAGTGGAACCAGGGAAATGGGAGAGGTTTTTTTTTTTTTTTTTTTTTTTTTTTCCTGCGTCATGAACAGCTTTGGCTGGCAAATCTGGCTCTGTTGCTCAAATTCCAGTGTCAGGACTTTCTGTGGCTCCTTTCCAAATGGAGGCAGCCCTAGGCAGGAGTTTCTCCTTGTGATCCCTACTGTTCCCCAGCTTCATAGTTCTGCTCAGGTGTCACCCTCTCCGTACAGCCCACCCTGACCACTCCACTTAAAATTGCAACCCACTCCCATCTTCACTCCGGAGGCCTCCTCATCCTCCTATTTCAGTTCTTTTCTTTTAAATGCATAAGGCTGGGTACATGGGTAGGTGCTTAACTACCACTAATGGAGCAAAGGCACGAGAGGATGAGTTGAGAGCCACCATTCCTAAAGGTTAAAGTGAAGATGTAATGAGAATGAAAATGCCAGCTATCTTGTTACCTGTCTTCTCCTCCATTGGTTCTGTTCTCTGCAAACTGATTTTAGTTTTCAGAATTCCTCTCAGCTCACCCTTCAAACTATTTTTTTTTGCATCTATGATCTCTAGAAGTTTATGACCCAGGGAGTTTGCTAGTTTGAGCATCGCTGTATTGGGAACGAGATTTCCCAACATCCCCATAGAAAGGGAGATAAGACAACGTGTTCCTTTGTGGAGAGGATGTCAAGGGTGTATGGAATATTACTCATCCTAAGGAGATCTCTCTGTTCCCCAGGGAATCCACATGGGTCTTCTCACTGTTCCTCAGTGTGGGCCTCGTTCACTTCTGCAGAAAAACTGTCGAGACAACTGATGCAACTGATATGTTCAGTCCTTTATCCCGCTCATTTCAAAAGTGCTGGAAACATTGGTGTTGTCAGTTCCAGTAACCTTAGAAGTGAATTTTAAATAACTAGTCTACTTCCATAGCTCTCCCTTCATATAAATATCAGCTATTTGTTAAAATATGCACTGCCTTAGCTGGGAGTGGTGGTGCACACTTGTAATCCCAGTACTTGGGAGGTTGAGACAGGAGGATTGAAGATTCATGGCTAGCCTCAGCAACTTGTGAGGCTCTCTGGAACTTAGTGAGGTCCTATTTCAGAATAAAGAATAAAAAACTGGGCTGGGGGTGGAGCTCAGAGGTAGAATGCCCCCCCTGGGTTCAATCCCCAGTACCACACACACACACACACACACACACACACACACACACACACACCCCCAAAAAAATACTGACTTGAGAATAGCCTCGAGAAACTTTTGAGATATGAAACATATATTTAACCAGTTTGAAGCAGTCCTATTTTCAAATTATAGTTGAAAGTGAATTCTTTGGTTAAGAGGTACTTTGTCCATTCATTTAGTAGAGGAAGAATTGGTAGATGGATAAAGTAATGAAGGAAGAACATGAAAGTAAACAATTAGAGTCTATATTTGGTTCAGCCAAACTCAATTGCTTTCTTTTATTTATTTATTCATTTTGGTACTGGGGATTGAACCCAGGGGTATTCTGCCTCTGACCTACATCTCCAGCCCTATTTTATTTTTATTTTGAAAAAGAATCTCACTAAGTTGCTGAGGCTAGCTTTGAACCTGCAGTCTTTCTGTCTCAGACTCCTAACTACTGGGATAACAGGCATGTGCCACCACACTTGGCTCTGAAGTGCCTTCTTTTGAGTATTTGTTCTGTGTATTTTCACAATTTTGCCTCCATATCATTTAGAAGACTTCTGACGGACCTAAAATTCAATGTACTGATACAAGAAACAAATGGCACCATCATAGTAATTTAGTTTTCAATTTGAAAGCCTACATCCACATTTCATCTACTTAATGTGTTTAATATTTTAAGAGGAATACTGTCCCTTGGTTCTGTCAAATTAAGGCATATTTGTTTATTTTCTTCAATTCTTTGCAGTAGAGATAATGACTTTTCAGGCACTCAAAACCGGGTAGAATAAATAGGCCATGAAAATTATTTCATTTTATAGCCAGGAATTGGACGAACATATTTTAATAATAATACAAAAATATAAAAGATCTTAGAGTGTAAATGGTTTTTTTTTCTTCCCAAGTAAAATCTGTGAGATGCTGTGTCTTGGTACTTGGGCAATTGCCTTCTGATTTTGTTCTTGAAATATATGAAAATTATTTCAGTGGAGGAAAACAATTCAGATGAAAAGATCATCCTTGAGTTCTCATCTAGGTCAGAGATTCTCAAGATTATTAGTACTTCCAAAAATGAAATAACCCTTGCAAGTGCCCTGCATACTGCATTCTCATTTTCTCAGGAAGACAGGGAATAGTGAGATGACTTCCTGGGTAGGGCCAGGGTGGAGAGAGTTGGCATTTCCCAGGGCGTCCAGGAGGGAGGGGGTGGATGTGTTGTTTCCATGGACACACCACTGCTCATTTTCCTTCTAGGTGGTGACAAATGTGACTGGATTTAGCCTGGTGAGCTGTAGGCTAGTGGGAATTTGTTCCCATAAGTATTTTCCATTTTTTTCCCCTATAATTTTTATACAAGTATATTGCTTGTCAACTATAATTACTTTGTGATCTTTGGAGAATTGCTTCATGAGATATGCTTAGTCTAATAGAATAATCCCAAAGAGCAGTTTTTTAATTTTTAATTTTTTTTCAAGGTTACTCACTAAATTGCACTTGAGAGGGAGGGAGGGTGAGGGAGAGAGGTGGGAATTTGGGGAAGGGATCAAATGAGAAATGTGGGCACATATGTCGTTATCAATTTGTACCTAACAAAGATGTTTGCTTACAATGCACGAATAATAAAAAATTTTTTTTTAATTTTTAAAAAATCATCCCTAAAGCACACATCTGTGTATTCAGGAACCTTCCCACGCACTTGACTGCTGTTAAAGTATCATGGTTCTATTTGCATTTGGGCCCTCGGTAAAAATTCCCAGTCCTCCTGGAAGGCCACATGCAGCCATATCTTTGGAACATGTGTTGCTTCAGTAAGAATTTTGAGGTGCGCTGGAGGTAGCAAGGACTTAAACTAGGGTTGCGCCCTAATTCCAAAAGAAAAATACGGAAGTGTCTGCTTGTGTCTTTCATAGAGCACATGATTTCATTTAGTTAATTAGGAGACAGAAGCATTAGAAAACGTGGGACTTGTGACCACACGACGACGCACACAGTCTAGTCAAGTAACCTTTAGACAACAGCTGTAATATAAGAGGCCCATGCCAAAAACAACAGAGCTGAGCAGAGTTCCTGTCCCTTCGACAGCTGAGAGGGTGGCCAGGTTTAAGAACAAACAAAACAAACAACAACCCTGGCCAAGGCTCTCAGAAGAAAGGAAAATATAAAAAGTAGACGTTAGACATCTAAAAAAGTATTGTCTTATGGAAAAGTGCCAACCCCATCAATAGATTCCTGGTTCCTCGCCACTGGCTAAGAAAACATTTTAATTTATTGAATTCTGGGTAGGATTCAATAAGTTGTATGGGTAGAACTGAGACACTGTATCCATTTAATAAAAACTCTAAATTAGAACTAGCATTATTAGCGGTGCTATGAGAATTTGAAGAGCAGAGAAAACTATCCTCCTACCTATCCTGATTTAGCATCAGATTTTTAAAGAAGTACTTATTTCTCCTTGACAGCTCATTTCAGTTGAAAAAAAAAAAAGTGAGAAATTAAGGTGTTGATTTCTAAGGAGTTTTTTCCCATTATAATGTTGTTTAAAAGTTGTAGCTACCAATAAATTATTGTGTTACAGATTTCCGGGTTACTGCCAAATTCAACATTTAAAAAAAAATTAAAAAAAAATGGCTAGGTCACTTACAAACTAATTCATTTCTTACTTTGACTTTTTCCCAGAACAAACATAAAAAAGGCACTATTTTCCTTCCCGGCATTAAAGAAATATTTTCCAAATCCATGGCATGCACTGCATTCCTCTATCAGGATCTTATTCGGTTTATGACTGTGCTGAAAACTGATCCCTGAGAATTAATCTGATACATGCTTCTACCTACTTTTCTCTTGTTCAATGCTTAGCTTAACTATACCGATATTCATTTTAATTGTTAGGCATTCTGGAACCTACTATGACACTACAAACAAAAAGTTTCATTTTGTTTTATTTCTTTTTTCTCTTCTTTTAAGAGCCTGGAACTTTTACTGCATTCATTACTTAAAAAGTTTCCAAGCTGGGATCTGTTTTTTTTATCTAATGTCTGTCAAATAGAAATTTAAAGAGAAACTGCATTTTTAAAGGTACACAGAAGGTGAATGCTAGTTAACCAAATTGCCGTAAGAGCTTTTGATTGCTGCTGAAAACATAGGAACCTTTGGTGAAAATTGGAAAGATTTGCCCTGCGTTTAAGTTCTGAAGCCCAAGAGTTGCAGAGGGTCACAAGGGTTAAGAAAAGCAGACTCATCCACAGAGGCTGACAGATCTGTTTTCCTATCTCCCGGGGCTCAGCAGCAGGGCCAGCCAGCCAGCTACTGGTGCTGTTCCTCTAAGCAACCACCTTAATGAGTTATAACTGTATGCAGACTTACTGTGATGGCCTGGAGTCTTCCCTTCACCAGCTCCGCTTCTTCCATTCTAGAAGTCAAGGACAGGCAGCTGCTGAAGGCAGTCCAAAGCTACCATAAATCAAAGAGCCTCCTTGGGGAGAGGAGCCGGGTGACAGAAGAGAAGCAGGGAGAGATCTTTGCACTGGGGAAAAATGGAGAAATTCCCGAGTTGTCAGGAGCGTCTCTGAGCAGATGCACAGCTCAGGCCAGACAGACACATGTAATGAGGGTGAGCTGGGGAGGCAGACGCTGAGGCTGCTGGCACGGGTTGACTGACAAGTTTGAACGGCAGCGGCACAAGCCCTTTTCCTTCAGGAGCTGCCAGCTCTTTGTTGTACTGTGCACAGTTAGCAAGGCACATTTTCTTATTAACTGTTCCTTACCCAATTCATTAGCTTCCAGGAGTCGCAGGGGGAGCCGAGCAGCAGAGTGTTTAATCAGACTTGGCTCTGGCAATACACAGCTGTTCCCTTATGTGGGGGACTGTGTGTGTTTGTACAAAGTTAGTTCACCTGTACTCTCAGTCTGGGTGCACAAAGAGAGAGAGAGCTTCACCTTGACTGCGCAGAGGTGCCAAGGCACTTGTTTGCCTTTCTCCCTCTGCTTGGCTTTAGGTAATCATAGAAACTTCTATAGTTACTTTAGAACTGCATATAGTGGTCAGTTTATAGCAGGTTGCCCTCCTCTCCCACCTCCCCTAGGTTGTTGAAAACTTTGGAATTGTAGGTTGTGGAGAACGCAAAGGTGTTAAGGTGACAGTATTAAAAAGCCATCACCCCACCCTCCTGCCCCCGCAGGAGTGCCCAGTGTGGTTTAAACAGCCAGAGCTAGCCTCTGCTCGTGCCCGACTTGGATTTCTATGGAGTGCAGTTTTTTCTAGGACCTTGTTCAGAAATGACAGTCTCAGCGTTCATGAAGGTGCCCATTTTGACCTCACTAGTTACGCAAGAGAAAGGACTGAGCCTTTGAAACTATGATGAGACATTCCCTAACTGCCTGCCTCAAGCACCTTCATATCAACACATAGCCGAGGAGGTTAAAAGGACAAACCAAGCATGGAGCTTATGGTTTGATTTCCTTTGTGTTTTTGATATTAGTAATACTAATAGTTAATATTTACTGGATACTCTGTATAGGCAATCGAGTTATATCTTCTTTATCTTGCAAAGTGCTGAGAGATAGGTGTGTTATCCCTAGTTTGAAAATGAGGCAATAAGCTCAGGGAGGTAGTTTGCCACATAGTTAGTAAATAGCAAAGCTAAGATTGGAACCTGGGCTGTCTGGCTTTGCAACAGCCATTCATCAAGGTCTGCCCAGGACACAGGGCACAGGCTGATGGTTAAGTCGGTTTTTATGGGAAAGAGTCAGTATCCGCCATTCTCTTCCATTTATCTCCCAGAATCCTTCTAGGTGGTGGAAAACCTCAGGCAGGACCCTGTGTAGTTCTCCTTGGAGACACTTAGGAGGCTCTAGTGAAGGAGACTTCTCCATATTGTTATTTGGAACTCCCCAGCCATAGAACCCAGATTCTGAGTTGGTCACCCTGAGACTAAACTCACCAGTTCCAGGAGTCTGGAATCATGCTTAAGAGTAGTTTATTCTTGCTTTTACATCCTCAAAAGAGATATTTTGGGGAACTAGAAGATAGAAGAATTGATTAGGTGTAGGCTAAGTTTGTTATTACTGGATGGATATGTAAACTTAAAAAAAAATCAAATCTTCAAAAGTTTTGATTTTGTTTATCTGCAGATCCTGGCTGAAATTAAAGATAAGAAAGAAGTAGTGGTAAGTGTTTCAGTCAAAACTGCATATTTGCTGCCCAGAACAGATGGGCAGTCATCCAGTTATTAATCTGGATCTTTTCCTAAAATCAATTTATCTCTCAAATCTTGTTTCTGCTATAGGAAATCCCAATGGTTTTCTGGCAAAGAGGAGGACTGGGCGGGGGAGAGAGGGAGAGAATTTAGGAAGGAGCAAAGTTGTAAGAGCTGGTTGGTGTTATCATGTGTTTACTCATTTATCTAGTTCATGATACAAATAGTTGCTAATATTTTTAGAGCATTTATTATTCATTCATTCTACTCATATTTATTAGGCACCTGTCAGGTACTGTGCTAAATGTTTGGGATACATAAGTGAAAATAATTCTTGCTCTCCTGGAATTTATATTGTGGTAGGTAATAAAATATAGATATAATAAGTAAGCAGAATATAGTAAGTGAGGAGGCAATTATGTTTTTCTGAGTCCTCTGAGAAACAATGTCAAGATGGGTTGAATGTACAAAATTTTATTAGGAGAAATAAATATAGGAGAGAAAAGAGGGAGATAGGCAGAAGAGGCTGGAACTGGAACAGTTTGAGAAACCCAGGTGAAAGACAGAGGTAGAGAAAGTTGCTGGAAACAGCTTAATCTGCAGTGCAGTCTAAGGGATTTTGGTAAGGCCATCAGAGTCCAGGAGCCAAAGTCAGCTACCAAAATGGTCCCGTATCTCCCTGGAAGAAGCCTACTTAAACATTCCTGCCATGCTCAATCACTGGCTAGGAGCAATCCCTGGAAAATACTGCCTGGTTGTAAACACAGGAATGGATTTCAGAGTGCAAAATCCAGGACTCTTGGTTGGCTTTGCTTCTGTAGTTGGATGTCTGAGAGGCACATTTTCATGATAGTCATGGTGATGACGCTATGAAAAGAAAGAGTAGGAGAGGAGAATAGAGATTCCAATTTAGAATTAAGTCATTAAGATGGCTTCAATGAGAAGGGAGCATTTGAATGCGGCCTTAAAGGAGAGTGGGGTGGGAGTTAGCCATGAGGATACCAAGAGAAGGGGCAGATGGAGAAAAGCCTGAGCAAAGGCTACATAGTGGACCATTCTTGGGATGCTGTAAAAGTAAGACAAGTGTGGTCAGAGAGAGGACTGAGGGAAGAGTAACAAGAGATGTGGCTGGAGATGTAGCAGATCCCAATCCATGCACAATCTTGTAGGCCCTTGTAAGGACTTTAGCTTTCACTCTGTGCAGGGTGAGACGCCCCTGAGATGTTCTGCGTAGAGGTGAGTTTTGCAAGGGTGAAGAAGAGACTAGGTAGGATGCTGCTGCAGCAAGATAGGTGAGAGATAACGGTGGCTTGGTCTAAGGTGGTAACAAAGAGGGTGGATGGAATTGTTTGAACTGTGGGTATATTTTAACCCTCTTGGTAGAACCAACAGTTTCCTGAGATTGGATGGAGGGTTTGAAAGGAAGGGAAGATTCTAGACAACTCTTAGTCTCTTGACCTGAGCAAAGAGGAGTTGCTATCAGTTGAGAAATTGATGATTTTTTTTAAAGAGTGAGGACAAATACCAAGGGTTCTGTTTTCAACAAGTCAATTAGTTATCCACCTGGAGCTGTTGAATACACAACTGAATATGGAGTTTAGAATTTAGGAAAGAGCCAGGAGTGGTGGCGCACGCTTGTAATCCCAGCATTCGGGAGGCTGAGACCGGAGGATCCGGGTTCGCAGCCAGCCTCAGCTACCTAGTGAGGCACTCCACAACTTAGTGAGACTCGGTTTCAAAATAAAGAATAAAAAAATAGGGCTGGG
>PVLC010007244.1:0-64531 GCA_004027655.1 Graphiurus murinus | reverse complement strand
ATAGAAGATAATGATGCCTTTCTAGATGAAAGATAGGGGTAACTGGCTAGAATGATGCTTAGATAAAATAAATAGACAAAAATGGTACCTGACAGAGGCTGGTGTTTTCCCTTAACAATGGAAAATCATGGGCATTTATTCAATTTCCAAATCTAAACTAGTTCATGAAGCCAACATGCATTAAGTGAAGGGGAACTCATGTTTCTTTGAGAAAAGGCCTAGCAATATCTTGAAAAATTACATAAAAACTACCATCTGAATCCTTCCCCAAAGGGATCCATTTTTCATAACACCCCATTTTTCATGAGCAAAGAAAAAATAACAAAGCATTTTACGTCTGTTTAAGGTATGGGGGAGTTTGAGCTAGTATTGAAATCAAAGCACTTATAATGTTAATATAGTTAGAATGGGGTCTTATGGAAGGCAGATTATAAATAGAATACTGGCCCAGATAAGAGGCCCTTGGTTATTGATTGTGGATCCCAAGTATAATTGGGATGGATGTACTGAGCAGCTGGCAGGATCCTTACATTGCTTATATGACCTTTTGAATAATTCAGAAACATTTTGGTAGGAAACACCAAGTAGAATTCCATAAAAATACACCTCCTGGTCCAATATATTAAACTATTAGCAATATTGCTTCCTAAGGGAAAATTCAGAGATGATATGCTACCATTAAAGACTTGAACATAAAGAGTTAGTACTCTTTATCATATACCTGTTAATTTCACATGTAAGATACCTAAAAAGGCAGATAGATTATGACATGATAAGAAACTGTGATAGACAATCCAACCAGACCAGATATGGAAAGTTAACTAGAACCAAGAAAAACACCTTCCCCATTCGTGGGTATCCCCCTAGTATCTGAAAAATGAATGTTTTTTTTTTTTTTTCAATTATCAAGAGTATAAATTAAAACTATTACTTTTGTGTATTTTTTAAATTTTTTATTGGTGCATTCTAATCATACATCTTAAAGATGTACAGGCTAGAAGAAGCATACATGCACACAGCACTCATTTAACCCTTCCCCGATTCCCACCCCATTCCCTCCCCCCTTCCTCCTTCTAATGTTCTGCTTAGTGATTGACTTTGATATGTTCGTGAATGTCCATTATGTGCTTTAGGATGTTTCCCTCTTCCCTCCTCCCATCCCCTTCAGTTAGGTCGCCTTCTTTTTTCATCTAAGGTTTTTCCTTTTTCACCTAGAGTCTTTCCTATGACCCAATTTTCCCTAGTTGGCACATATTAGGGAGAGCATCCAATTTTTTACTTTTTGTGACTGATTAATCTCACTTAGCATAATATTCTCCTGTTCCATCCATTTCCCTGCAAATAAAATGATTTTGGTCTTCTTTATGGCTGAGTAAAATTCCATTGTGCACATATCCCATAGTTTTGTAATCCATTCATCTGTTGATGGACATCTTGGCTGGTTCCATAGTTTAGCAATTGTGAATTGTGCAGCTATAAATATAGATACACATGCATTAGTCTGGTAGTTTGGTTTCCATTCTTTTGGGTAGATACCCAGAAGTGGAATTGCTGGAACATATGATAGGTTCATTTCCATTCATCTGAGGATCCTTCATACTGTTTTCCAAAGTGGTTATACTAATTTGCAATCCCACCAACAATGTAATAGAATCCCCACTTCTCCACACCCTCTCCAGCATTTGTTGTCGTTTGTGTTTTTAATGATTGCCATTCTAATTTGAGTTAGGTGAAATCTCAGAGTAGTTTTGATTTGCATCTCTCTAATGATGTTGAACACTTTGTCATATATTTATTAACCATTGGTATTTCTTATTTTGTGAAGTATCTATTTAGTTCACATGCCCATTCTCTGTATATTCTAGATATTAGTCTTCTATTGTAGGAGTAGTTGGCAAAAATTTTCTCCCATTTTGTCAGCTCTCTGTTGAGGTTATTGATAGTTTCCTCTGCTGCCAAGAAGTTCTTCAGTTTAATGCAATCCCATGCATTACCCTTCTTTTAATTTCCTATACCTTTGGGGTTTGTTGAGAAAATGTTTACCTATGCCTATGCGTTAAAGTGTTGTACCTATGCCCTCTTCAAGTATCTGCAAGGTACTCTGGTCTGACTTCAAGGTCTTTGATCCATCTTGAATTGACTTTTGAGCAGGGTGAGAAAGTGGGGTTTATTTCTTTTTTTTTTTTTTTTGCATATGGTTAACCAGTTTTGCCAACACCATTTTTTGAAGAGGCTATCTTTTTTCCAGTGTATGTTTTTGTCACCTTTGTAAAAAATCAACCTTTGTCTAAGCTTGTGGATTTGTTTCTGAATCTTCTACTTTGCTCCATTGGTGTATGTGTCTGTTTTTGTGCCAATACTATGCTGTTTTTATTACTATGGCTTTGTAGTATGGTTTGAAGTCAAGCATTGTGATGCCTCTTGTTGCTAAGAACTTCTTTGGCTCTTCTGTTTTTTTTCTTATTGTTACAAATGAATTTAAGGACTGATTTTTCTATGTCTGTGAAAATGACCTTGGTAATTTAATGGGTATCACATTGAATCTTTAGATTACTTTTGGAAGACTGGCCATTTTGATGATATTTATTCTGCCTATTCAAGAGCATAGGATATCTTTCCATCTTCTAATATCTTCTTCAATTTATTTTTTCATTGTTTTATAATTTCCTTGTAGAAGTCTTTTACCTCCTTGGTTAGGTTTATTCCAAAGTATTTTACTTTGTGGGAAATATTGTGAGTGAAAGTGTTTTCCGGTTTTCTTTTTCAGCATGTTTATAGTTAGCATACAGGAAAGGTTCTGATTTTTTAAGACTGATTTTGTATCTAGACACTTTGCTGAATTTATTACTCAGTTTTATAAGCATTTTGGTTGAGTGTGTGGGTTCTTCTAAGTATAATATCATGTCATCTGCAAATAGAGTTGGTTTTAGTTTTTTCATTCCTTTTTGTACTCCTTTGATTTATTTCTCTTGCCTTATTCCTCTGGCTAGAGTCTCAAGAACTATATTTAAAATGAGTAGTGATAGTGGACATCCTTGTCTTTTTCTTGTTTTTAAGGGGAACTATCACAATTTTTTTCCCATTTAATATGAGGTTAGCTGTGGGTCTGTTTTATGTTGCCTTTATGATGTTGAAGTAGATTCCTTCTAATCCAATTCTCTGCAGTGCTTTTAGAATGAATGGATATTTGATATTTTATTAAATGCTTTTCAGGGTCTATTGAAATGATCATGTGATGTTTGTCAATTGTTCTGTTTATGTGGTGAATTATTGGATTTTTTTTTTTTTTTTTTTTTTTTTTTTTTTTTTTTTTTTTTTTTTTGTATATTGAACCAACCTTGCATTCCTAGGATGAACCTACTTTGGTCATGATGTATCATTTTCTTGATGTGGTTGTGAATGTGCATTGCTAGTATTTTATTTAGCAGCTTTGTGTCTAAGTTTATGAGAGGTATAGGTCTATAGTTTTCTTTTCTTGAGCTGTATTTTTGTGACTTTGGTATTATTGTATTGTTGGCTTTGTAAAATGTATTTGGGAGAGTCCTGTTTCTTTGTATATCATAGAATAGATTAAGGAGTATTGGGATTAGCTCTTCAATAAAGGTTTTATAAAAATCACTTGAGAAACCATCTGGTCCTGGGCTTGTGTTTGATAGTATGCTCTATATTGCTGCTTTGATCTCTTTGATTGTTATTGGTCAGTTTAAATTTTCTGTATCTTCTTGACTCAATTTAGGAAGATTGTATGTGTCTAGAAATTTGTGAATTTGTTCTAGATTTTCCATTTTTTGGAATATAGTTTTTCAAAATAATTTCTGATGATATTCTGGATTTACATACTGTTGGTGATAATATCACCTTGTTCGTCTCTTATTTTAGTAATTTGGGTTATTCTCTCTCTCTCTCTCTCTCTCTCTCTCTCTCTCTCTCTCTCTCTCAGTTAGGTTAGCTAGCTATTGGTTTTGTTGATTGTATTTTTTTTTTATTCTCTACTTCATTGATTTATGCTCTGATTTTAGTAATTTCCTGTCTTCTACTGGCTTTGGGGTTAGACTGTTCCTGTTTTTCAAGGACTTTGAGATGTGTCAATAGGTATTTATTTGGTGATTTTCTCTTCTTAGGTGAGCACTCAGTGCTATGAATTTTCCTCTTAGTATTGCCTTCAAAGTGTCCCAGAGGTTTTGATATGTTGTGTCTATATTTTTATTTGTTTCTAAGAATCTCTTATTTCTCCCCTTACTTCTTCTTTGACCTATTCCTCATTCAACACTGTGGTGTTTAGTCTCCACATATTTATGTGATTACTCTGGGTCTTCTTATAGTTGATTTCTAGTTTCATTTTACTGTGGTCTGAAAAGACAGAGAGGATTATGTCACATTTTTTGAATTTGCTAGTGCTCCCTTTGTGGCCCAGAATGTGGTCTATATTGAAGAAGGTACCTTAAGCAGCTGAGAAAAATGTGAATTCAGCTGGAGTTGGGTGAAATATTCTATATGTATCTAATAGGTCCATTTGGTTTATGGTATTTTTTAGTTCTATAGTGTCTTTACTGACTTTTTGTCTAGAAGATGTGTCTCGTGGTATTAGAGAAATATTGAAGTCTCCCAGTATTATTGTATTGGGATCTATGTGTGACTTTATATCATGCAGAGTTTGTTTTATAAAAGTGGCTGCACCTATGTTTGGAGCATAAATGTTGGCTGTCATTATTTCCTCTTGCTGAATTGTTCCATTTACCAGTAAAAAAAAATGAATTGCTTTGTCTCTTCTGATAGGCTTAGGCTTGAAGTCTAATTTATCTGGTATCATAGTTGCTACTCCTGCTTCTCTTTGAGTTCTACTGGCATGGATTACCTTACTCCAGCCCTTCACCTTTAGTTTGTGGGAATCTTTGAATCTTTGCTTGTAAGTTGTGTTTCTTGCAGGCAGCATATAGATGAATTCTGGGTTTTAATCCATTTTGCCACCTTGTGTATTTTTATTGGGGAGTTGAGGCCATTTTTATTCAGTGTGATTATTGAGAGATGATTTTTAATTCCTAACATTTTGAGTTTTATCTTCTGATTGAGATCGTGTTTGTTATTCTTTGCTTAGTTGTTTGCTTCCTGGAGATTATTGATTCTCTGGTTCTGACTTTTATTTGTTAGTTTTTCTTTGTAATTAATCTCTTTGAGTACTTTCTCTAGTGCTGGTTTGGAAGACATAATTTCTTTCAGATTCTGTTTGGCATGGAAAGTTTTTATTTCCCCATTGAATTTGAGAGCTAGTTTTGCTGGGCAGGAAAATCTTGGCTGCCAGTTGTTTTCTTTCAGAGTTTTGAATATGTTGCTTCAGGTCCTCTTGGCCTCCATGACTTGGTTTAGGAGATATGGAGTGATTCTAATTACTTTGCCTCTGAAAGTCACTTCGTCTTTTAATTTTGTCACCCAAAGATTTTCTCCTTGACCTCTGCAATATTCAGCTTGATTATTATGTGGCATGGTGAACCTTTTCTCTGACTGTATCTAAAGGGGGTTCTATAGTTTCCTGTACCTGTGTGTCAACCTCTTTTTCTATAGTTGGACATTTTTCTGATATTACTTCTTTAAAAGATTGTTGATTCCTGTTGATTCCTTTGGTTTTAGCTTCTATTCCCTATTATTTACCTATTATTCTTAGGTTAACACTTCTGAAATTGGCCCGATCTCTGCAATGTCCAATTCATGCTATTGAATTGTTTTTTTTTTTTCTAAATTATATACTATGTGTTCATTTTTTGAGTATTCATCTTCTAAGAGTGAGATTCTATTTTCCATGTGGTCTAGTCTACTGTTTATAGTTTGTACTAATGCCTTCACTTCAATTATTGCATCCTTCACTTCCTTCAAGGCTTCATTTTGATTCCTGTTCAGGGTATCAGATTGTTTATTTGTTCCTTCATTTCTTTCAGGAGCTTTCTAAATTCTTTTGGGAAGTCCTATATCATTTATACTACTGAAGATCTGATTTGTCCTTCTAGCAATCTCTGCAATTCTGTGTTGGTGGGTTCTGTTATTGTGGAGTTGTGGGAGCTCATTCTCTCCTTGCTATTCTTCCTTCCCATGATTTTTGGTTTCTTTTGTTTATGTCTTTGTTGCTTTTGCTAGCTTTCTCTCCATCTGTAGGTTTCTGATATCTATTTTTTCTCTCTGAATAGTATCTAATTGTGAAGGTGGATATTTACCACTCAGTATGCCTTACAGCTGAATAACTCCTACCAGATTGTTATTCTATGTTTTCTGCTGGGTTTTTATCACCCTTTGATACCAAATTTGAAAACTGTGTCTACCATCACCCCACTGTTGTTCTACCTGTAGATTGTCAATACTAAGTTGTGGTTACTCTGGGGCTCCTTATGCCCCCCACGGCAATGTTGACATTGATGGGTTTCATGTGTTAAGGTCCAAGGTCCTGTCTGTCATCTCTATTATAGAGTGTCGGCTCAGAGGTGTGAGCAGAATAGTTTGTGCCCTATATGTTTCTAAACCTTGATGTGTGAGGTATTGGGCAATTCTCTGTCAACTGTTGTTTGTTTAACCTTGGTGTCTAGCAGTACTTTCTGGTGGTTCACCACTCTGGTCCAAACTCAGCAATAGGGATTTAGAGGTGTCAGCTGATATATACAAAGGCAAATTGTGTTGTATTCAATGGTGAATTTTAGATGAGGATGGAGGAGCCAGAGTGATGGGTGCAGGAATAGGGTAAAGTAGAGCATATGCTCGAGTAGAATTAGAGTTTGAATGTAGAAAGTAATATATGGTAGAGATTAGAGATAGTGAATATGTAAGAGGATTCTAGTAGTCAATGTAGAGTGTTTAGGTATAGTGATATGAAATGGACTTACTATAAGACAAAGAAAATAAAGAGTTGAAGAGAAGAAAGTAGATAGGAAAGATGGGGGAAGCTTGAAAAGGGATGGGGAAGAGAGCAAACAAAAAATAACCCTGCAAATATACAAGTACAGAACGGACTTGGCCTCTGCAGTCCTCCTGGGTCTGTGTGGATATTTTCAACTGTTTAATGTCTACTAACCATAGTAGGTTTTTGAGCATATTCCAAGCATTCTCATTTGCTCAGTAACCTATAGTAGTGATGTCAGTTTGTAACCCCACTTTTGAGTCGCCTACAATGATTAGAACACTCACTTGATGTTTCTGTGAGTGCTGGCACTGAGTGCTGTTGGTACCTGTCCCACTAAACCCTTGGGCCTCTGAGCTCTTCACAGGACTTGTCCTTGTGCCACTCTCTGTCTAAGCAGATGATAAGTATCAATGATGCTGGACCTAGTGTAAGCCTGGTACTTTGCTTTCCACAGGCCCTAGGTATGCATCTCTCCCTCCCTGCTTGACAGGTCCAGTGTAATCATGAGGCATTCTCCAGATGCCCTGTTATGATTCTTCACTCTGCATGATATGGGCCTCTCCAGTGCCTCTGCTCCAACCCAACCACTACAGGGGTGGACCACAAAATCTCAGACTCTGTGAGTCTATCTCTTGCCACAAGAGTCTCTGTGACCCCGCTGTTAACTAACAGTTCAGTGCCACTCTGGCGCTATGGAGTGAGAGGTGGGATGAGCTGCCACTGCTGCCAAGTCTGGCTGGGTGTCTGGGCTGTTGAATCTCGGTCAGACATGGAGCGAGATGTTGACCACTTACTATGTGAACATCTGCAGCAGGTTACTCTACATCAAGTCGCTGGCTTCTTTGAGGGAGTCTTTAGAAGATGCAGTGCTAGCAGTCCTGGAACAGTGTGGACAATACTGACAGGCCAAGATGGCACTGGCTCTGGTCTCTAGGTGTGGCACATATGGGGCACTTTCCTATTCCCTGTTTTGTCTTCTGGGTTTTGTTCCACTGAAATTTAATTTTTTATTGATTTGTTAAATTTTTTGCTGTTTTTTATTTTTTTCTATCTAAGAAGCTGCCTTTATGACAGTTGCATTTCAAGTTTCACAGCACCTGAGATGTGCTGCTTCTCTCAGTCGCCATCTTGCAGGTCTTCCCCAAATATTACTTTTTTGTAGGATGGACAGTAATCTACATGTATAGGCCAGCCCTAGATCAGTGTTAACTCTCATTCTCTATAACATCATAGTGAGCAGACAGTTGTATTGTTCTGGTAATATACTGAACACTATGCGTGTGCATTATATTTATTACATCACAGCATTGTTTACCTTGTGAGCAGGAATTAATAAGTCTTCCAGATTCCAAAGTAAGATATTTGCATACCAGAGAGTGATAAAGGCCTCTTTGGATTTTAGGGGCTGCATATACTATATTTGAAATGTAGCTCCAAATCACTTTGTCAGTTAACTCTAAGGGTGGTCACTTTCCAGTAGAGCTCAGAGCAAGAGCAGACTCTGTAGCAAGTCCAGGTCTGAGGACAAACTGCCTTGCTGCTCATGAAACATGGTCTATCACATTTGATGTTGGATATGGATGCTGTGTAGAGTCTTTGTTCACACCTGAGAGGAAAATCAAAGAACAGAACTTTAGATTTTAGAGCAGAGGACTGAACTTCCTACAGCAGCATACTAATTGCTACATGAAAAGCAGCTCTTTGGTCCATTGAGAGTAGGATGCAGTTGATACATGCTCCCTTCTGTTCCTTGGCCAGGGAGTTCTAAGGCATGTTCTACATAACTTCTCAAAGGGTCCTAGTCACTCTCAGCAATGGCCTACACAATATCTCTTTCATGCATTAGTTTTTCTTCCTTCTCTCTGTCACTGTTCCTAATCCCCTACTTTGTTTTCTGGGATTAGTTCCCAAAATAAACTCTCTACTTATAAGATCCTGGCCTAGACTCTCTTTCCTGAGACATTGGCAGGGACAGACAGCACCGTGCTTTGGACTCAAACCTAATAAAGAGGTATCAGTGCACCTGGTCTTAGCATCTCCCTTTCTGCTCACTTTGTGCTGCTAAATTGTGATTTAGTTTTAGTTTCTTGACTTTAGTATAACATTATTAGCATGGGAGTATGTCTTAGTTCATATGTGATAGTATGACAGAATACCATAAACTGTGCAGCTTATAAATAACATATATTATTTTCTCACAGTTCCAGAGACTGGTAAGTCCAATATCAATATGCCTGAAGATTCTGTGTGTGCAGAGAGTTGGTTTCATCATACTCTATCTTCTTCACAATTGAAGCTCACTTGGAGAAAGGGGCAAAGGAGCTCTTTGTAATCTCTTATAATGACACTAATCCCACTCCTGAGGGCTCCACTCTCAAGACCTAATCACTGCTCAAAGTTCTACCTATATTACTATCACCTTGAGGGATAGGATTTCAACATCTGAATTGGGAAAGGAAAGAACAATTCAGACCCTAGCAATATAAACTATAATTTTTTAATTTATTTTACTCATCTCTTAAAATTCTGTCTTTTATTTCAATTAAATGTATGTGCAATTTTATGTATAAGGGATTTTGTATGATGGGGACTTATTACATAAATACAAACTCATATTTTGTTTGGTTGTGACAATGTTGTCTCTTACATTATTTTATGGTCCTGACTGGATCTTGTGAGATATCGCAAAATGGATCTCAAAACACAAAATCAAGATAATTTGGTATACAGATTGCATGGGATTTTGATATTAGCTATCTCCTTCTGAAATCTTTAATATTAATAAAATACGGTATTGGTAGGGGTGATAAGATTATGATTTTTTTTATTATAACGGTTGACATAAAACAAGTATTTTAAGATTATCACTGTCTTTGAAAAAGATAGAAGAAAATCAGTACTGCCTATTAACATATAACTGAGACAACATTCAGTGTATTCTTAATATCTGCAAAAGCATCGTTTATTAATTCCTTAATGCAGATGTTCTAATAGCATTGATGAATTAGATTTTGTATTTTTACTATTAAAATACTCTTACTGACATGATTCAAAAATTTATTACTTAACTAAAGAGATCACTAAATATTCCAAGGTATAGTTTTTCCTAATATTTGTAATCTTTTTATTTAGTATTTACTAAGCTTTGGAGAAAATATAATTATACTAAACTAAACATAATCTGAAATTAAATTTTCATGATGGAATGATAATCAAATTAGTTGGTACATTTTTAGAATTCTATATTATGCATTTGCTTTAAATGTGTGTCTGTGTGTGTGTGAATATGCCCAGAAATTTAGTCACTTTAATACATTCAACATGTTGTAAATGATCATTTATATTTAGTTATACCCATCCATAGTATTTTTAAAAACTAGTATGAAACTTAATATAGTAGTGATTTACCTGAAACAAATTTATCCTTTTAACATAGGAGTAGCACTTAAAGATGTTAAGACAATTCGGTTTACTTAAAATTTCTTGTCTTTAATCTAATTGAGCAGTCCTTGGAATGACTTTAAAATACGAAGGTGTGAAATTTGCAGAAAATACTACCTATTCACTTCTATGCTAAAGAATATATTGTCTGTGGTGATTAATAATCTATAGCACTGCTGGTGCAAACATGATGCATTTATTCTAAATTAGTCTCATAACAGCTTTTCTTGAAATGCTCAGACACTTCTAACAAAATCAGTAAGGAATGAAAAAATCTTTCTATAATCTGAAGAAGTTAACTTATGCTACATAAGGGAAGTGCTTATAAAATGTGAGTATTTCTAGGACAGAAAAATGAATAATCAGTTATTAAGAATGATTCAATCAATTCCTTTTTAGGAATAGATAATCTTTTGATTTTCTCTTACTGCCAAGGTCTTTAAAAAAACCTAAAAATAACATTTATTTTCCTGACATTTTATCTTTTTCCATCAGCAAACATTGATTTCTTCCTTTTTCTGCTTCTTGTGGTACATGAGAAAACATTATCCTGTACAACCTGGTCCTTTCTTTTTTACCTAACTTTCCTTTGGCAGAAATCATTATATGATGTTGGGTAAACTTGAATAGAACAAAATGCTTTGTTAATTGGTGCCTTCTCTGTTGAGTGTCATCGAAATTCTGTATTTTTTAAGATGAACTTTTAAGGACCTAGGTTTTGAGTATCTTAACAAATATTAGTGATCTTTTGCCTTGACAACATAGATTATCAGAGCAATGGATTTTTGTGGATAACTTTAAGAAGGCCTATAGCCAGTCAAATTTACAGATTATTTTGGAATAGTTTTTTGAAATAGCACAAGAGCATTATGTGTGTTACTATATAGAATAAATATAAACACATTACATGAGATATGTAAATTCTACATCAGCCAACATCCATTACTGGTCTTACTTGTTCTCCAATTCCAAAATTGTATACATGCCTAAATTACATGATTGTATATTGTATCCATTTCCTAAGACTGGGTTACAAAAGTATCACAAAGTTTAAGAGCAACAGAAAAATATTCTCTCACTGAATACTAGAATTTCAAAATCAAGGTATCAGCATGGCTATTCCTTACTCTGAGATTCTGGATAGAATCCTTTCTGGCCTTTTCCTAGCTTCTGGTGGTGGCCATCAATACTTAGTGTTTTGTGGTATCCAGCCACTCCAGTCTCTGTCTCTGTAATCACATTTGCATGTGTGTGCCTGTGTTCACATGGTATTTTCCTCTTCTTTTTTTTTTTTTTAAATTGGTGTGTTGTAATCATACATCTTAATGAGGTACAAGCGAGTAGAGGCATACATGCACGCATTACTCATTTAACCCTTCTCCAATTCCCACCACATATTCTCCCCACTCTCTCCTTGTCATGTTCAGCTTAGTGATTGATTTTGATGTTTGTGCTTTACATCATGTATATTAGGGTGTTTCCCTCTCCTCTCCTCCCATCACCTTCAGTTAGGTCATCTTCTTTTCTCATCTAAGGTTTCTCCTTTGTCTGGAGTCCCTCCTATGACCCATTTTCTCCCTAGCTTCTGCATATTAGGGAGAACATACGATGTTTTACTTTTTGTGACTGACTAATGTCACTTAGCATAATGTTTTCCACTTCCATCCATTTCCCTGCAAATGAAATAATTTTGTTCTTCTTTATGGCTTAGCAAAATTCCATTGTGTACATATCCCATATTTTTATAATTCATTCATCTGATGATAGACATTTTGGCTGGTTTCATAGTTTGGCAGTTGTGAATTGTGCAGCTATGAACATAGATAGGCATGCATTAGTCTGGTAGTTTGGTTTCCATTCTTTTGGTTAGATACCCAGAAATGGTATTGCTGGATTATATAGTAGGTTCATTCCCATTCATCTGAGGATCCTTCATATTGCTTGCCAAAGTGGTTGCACTAATTTGCAATCCCACCAACAATGTAATAGAATTCCCACTCTCCACACCTTCTCCAGCATTTGTTGCTGTTTGTGTTTTTAGTGATTGCTGTTCTATTTGGGGTTAGGTGAAATCTCAGGGTAGTTTTGATTTGCATCTCTCTCATTGCTAATGATGTTGTCCTGGATTATGGTTCACCCTACTGCGATGTTCTCATCCTAACTAACTGCAACTATTTCCAAATGTCAACCCATATAACAGAGAAAGATTCTCAAAAGAATAATAACACTTAGTTGGGAATACCAGATCATTGCAATGAGAATATGTATGCTGTAATAATATTGGTGTATTCAAAGATTATATAAGGCAAGGACAAATTTTTAAAGGTGAGATGAGGAGAATTACATAAGACATTTTGATGCCATAATCCTTGCCCACAAAGGTCAATAAGGTGTCAGTCCAAGATTAAACCGATAGTGTTGGGTAAACATCCTTGCAGAAATATTTTTATGTAAGGTTGAGGTGGAGTCTGTGCAAGGTTGTTATTCTGGCAAAGATTTTTACAAATAGTTCTTATTATCAGGCATATGGACATGAGTTTCCCTCTTTCATAACTTTCTAGCTATAGTTACTTGCTCCTTTTCTGTATTTTTAGTTATGGCTTGAAAAACATGATTCCATTTTGATTCTGACAGCTTCTGAGAGTTAGAACTTTGAAATATTTTGAAGGGCACATAATGCACCTGTAACATATATTATCTGTTATTTTAAATTAAATAATTCATATCATTACTGAGTAGTTTCTAGGGATTGCCATTGTAGGCTCTTGGACAACATGATGATGATAATTAATAATAATATAGTATGTACTTGAAAATTTCCAAGGCAGTATACCTTAGTGTACTCATAATAAAAAATGTGAAATTATTGATATGTTAATTAACTTGACTTAACTATTTCTCAGTGCATACATATATCGAAATAACATTCTATACATAAACATATGTGATTTTATTATTTCTTTCCTTAAAAATAATAACAAAGGGAGGCTGAGACTGGAGGATCCAGGTTTGCTGCAAGCCTCAGCTACCTAGTGAGGCCCTCCGCAACTTAGTGAGACCCTGTTTCAAAATAAAGAATAAAAAATAGGGCTGGGGGTATAGCTCGGAGGTAGAATGCCCCTGAGTTCAATCCCCAGGACCGCAAAATACTGCTACTACTGCTACTACTACTACTACTACTACTACTACTACTAATAATAATAATAATAATAATAAAACAAAGGGAACATGATCTATGTAATGACTGGTGTGGTATTTATGACTTCCTTCATTAATTTTGAAGAAAGTGACAGAGTGCTTTGCATACTCACTATATTTTGTCACTTCTAGTTGTTCTCACCTCTTCCTCATGGCTCCCTGAGAAAACAGCTTGCCACCTCTTCTAAGAGCCTCAGTTGGCTGGGTGTGATGGCATACACTTGTAATCCCAGTACTTGGGAGGCTGAGACAGGAGGATCACAGGTTTGCCAACAGCGTCAGGAACTTAGCGAGGATCTCTGCAACTTAGTGAGACTTTCTTTCAAGATAAAAAATAAAATAGGGTGGGGGTATAGCTTGGAGGTAGAACACCCCTGATTTCATTCTCCAATGCCACACACACAAAAATAAATAAAAGCCTTAATTAGTCCGAGTGACTTGCTTAAGTGCTCATATGTGTTGTCCCAGAATACCTGGCCATTTCCCTCCCATAATATATCATAAGATGCTGCTTTGGAGAGAAAGTGAGATTTTCAGGTCTGGAATCAGACTATACAGTTTCAAATTCCACCTCCTGGATGGTCTACCCCTGTGAATTGGGGTAATTTATTTAGCCTCCTTTTCATTAGTTTTTCTCATATATAAAATGAGTATAGTAATAGTAATTATGGATCAAATAATACCATACAAAAAGACTTGTTAAGACAAAACCTTGAATAATAATGATGATGGTGAAATAATAGAATAATCATAATTTTTTTTTCTGTGTCTCAGAGGACTGCAAACCAGAGAGCAAGGACTGGTTTTTGTGTTTCCATTTTCTATCATATTAGTGTGCCTGAGAGAGCGCTTTGCCTGAGGCTGTCCTTCAGTGTGGTTATTGTTCTGGTATACTTGTTAATACAATCCTCTCTCTACACTAAAAGTGTCCTGCTCTGAAGGATAAAATATATGGGACCCTAAACGTGAAACCTTCATACACAAAAGGTCTCAATTTATTCAGTGTGTGAATGTGGCAGGCATTATTACTTTAGGTTAATCGTTCAATATACTGTTCATGTTGTTTTTTAAAAGCGCTAAACTGTATTCACCCATGCCATTTATCTCTAAGCACTGAGCATTTAAGGAAACCTTTGGATTCACTTGTATGTGTGAGGCTCTTTTGGAAGCTGTACACCTTCATGCCATAGAATGCATTAAATGCTTTCTTGATGGCATCTTCCTCTTTTACTACCCAGCAAGGACTTAAAGACATTTAGGAAATAGGATTCTGTAATATGAAGCTATCCAAGACCTTCAGTTAGAGTAAATTCTAACTTTAGGAACCCCATGTTACTTTTGAAAAAAACATATTTTTATATACAGATGTAACATTGAACTATTGGAATTTCAAAGGACTGTGGCATGTTCACAATTTATCAGACAGAAACCTGGACATTCATTTCTCATACCAAACTACAAAGTCATAATCCTGTGTCTAAACAATGCAATGACATCAGAAGTTTAGTTTTCACCAGAAAGGACAAAGTAAGTATCATAGAAGTAGAACAAAGCTAGAAGAAAATATATGCTAAGGCATTGTTCAACATCATATCAACAAACAGCCATAGTTCATTTTCCTAAAAGTCTGTAAGGAAAAATAGCTTCTGTCATTGTTCATGTGACAGAAAATCAAAAGCTCAAGGGTATGCTTAAAGTTAGTTCCTTCCTAGGAGCAAGAGATGGGTATGCATGGGTGGCCCATAGGTCTGTATTCTATGAGGTATAAATTTTGTGTTACATATCTTTGAATTCCCTACCTGTGCTTGGCAAATGTTTATTAACAAAATTGATACATGTTTCCATCTTGCAATGACATCAGTCCTATTGTATTAATCAGTCTGAATGTTGCTACCTCAGCTACCTAGTGAGGTACTCCGCAACTTAGTGAGACCCTGTTTCAAAATAAAGAATAAAAAATAGGGCTGGGGGTATACCTTCGAGGTAGAATGTCCTGAGTTCAATCCCCAGTACTGCAAAAAAAAAAAAAAAAAAAAAAGGAAAGGAAAGAAAAATCTGGTGCAAACCAAAATACCAGTTTACATATTTTTTTTTGTGAATCTCCCTGTGTGAACATGATACATGCTTAACACTTCTTGAACAAATATATGCATATACCCATGAGCGCTTATGTCGGGTGGTAATTAGAATTGGAGAAGTAACATAGAAAATATTGTGATTACTAACACTGGTGGAATTTCATGTAGGGAATGAGGTGCTTCAGCTTCTCCTCATGATACAGAGCAGAGAAAAAGGAAGTTTGAGAAAACAAGTATGTGGGCAAATTGCGCCATCACCAGCCCTCCCAGCCACTCCTGAAGCTTCCACCTAGGGAATGCTGGCTTACTTTTTGGGCTGTTATCCACAGAGGCATATTTACCTTGGTAAACAAGGACACCTCAGTTCGTATTCTCATTTTTGCAGGTTCATAAACCTGGTTTTGTGAGTATAATGAAAGCAGATTAGGATGGGTTTGCATTTCCCAATCTCATAAAGGGTAATATACATACGAATCACCCCACAATCAGTTTGGGTATTTATAATGAGAAATTCAACTGTAGACCTAGCAGATTGTTCCGCATGTAGATCCATGGAGGCAAGCCACAAATAAAACTCACTCGCAATGAAAACGCCAATGTTTTAAATTGCAGTGGCAAATGAATCAGACATTCCTCTTGTTTAACAGGATCAGTCGCCCAGTAGGAAAGTCAACCAAGGAGCCAAATAGAAATCAGGTTGAGCAAGGACTTTTACCCAAGTTACCTGAAGACTGTCTCATCCACATGGGGTAGGAAACCATAAGGTTCAAGTCCCATAAAGGTTTATTCTCTCTTGGACAGTTCCCAAAGGGGTGCTACTTGCCAATTTATCCTCCTAGAAGCTTGTTTTCCTGTTCCCAAGGCTGACCAACTCCTATTTTGATTGACATGTTCTTTCTTTAGCTGTATTAATATTAATGCACCCATTGTAGCTAAGTCCCAGGGATATGTGAATATTTTGGCTTCATTAAACTGCCTTTGCATATCTCTAGCCTTCTTTGTATTTAATTAATTTAAACTGCCCTTTCTGAGGACAGGACAATTTAAATTAATTAATTAATCAGTTAATTGGCTGAGAATATCAATGTCAATCTCAAAATCCTGTATGAGGAAGGAGAGAGAGTGGGGCCTGAGCTGCAGAGACCCCACCAAGTGGGTGGGTACATTTTATTAGAATGACAGAACCCTGGCGCAACTTTGCTTATGTCGTATCCCTTTCTCTATTTCATAAATTTGCAGACGGAGGCCAGCAAAGGTAAGTGATGAGGCTGAAGCCACCCAGATGGGTGGGGACAGAGACTAGGTTACCAGATGACTGCCAGACTGCTGATCTCACATTCCTTATGCTCTCCTGCTTTTAGGATTCGCTCGCTTTTCAGCCTCACAGACTGAAAATGATTTTACTTGACTGGTTCAAATTTTATTACTGTCGCTCATGATAGACATTGTCCATGCAGCTACCTGCATGATAATTCTGTACAGTTTTCCTCTCTCCCTCCCTCCATTCTGCTTTCTCTCTCTTTTCTTTCCTTTCTTTTTTTTTTTCAGTGCTGGGGCCCAAATTTATGACATCAGGCTTTCTAGGCTAGTGCTTTACCAATGAGCTGCACCCCTAGATACTCTTACTATTTATTTATTAAAATTACTGTAAAAAAGGAAAACCGATGCTTAATTTAGATTATTAATTTAAAAAATAGCACTAGAGGGAGATCAGTTTCTTGAGTTTCCAAATATGAATGAGAACACGTGGTGTTTGTGTCTGGCTTATTTCACTTGCCAAAATGTGCTGCTAATTCCATTTGTGTTGCTACAAATGACAAGATTTTGTTCTTTTTAATGTTACATTTCATATCCTAGATTTTCCTATATCCATTCATCCTTCAATGGATATCTTGTTTGATTCCATTGTGAATACCTCTGTAATGGAAATTGGAACACATATTGATTTTCTTTCCTTTAGATATATTCCCAGGAGTAAGAAGGTTAGGTCATATGGTTGTTCTATTTTTAATATTTTGAGCAATCACAATACTGTTTTTCATAATGGCTATAATACATTTTTATACTTTTATTGATGCATTATAGTCTCACATCGCCTCACATCATAATGATAGTGACATATACACACAGCACTTGGTAGAGTCTCCCCAGCTCAGGCCCCACTCCCTCTCCTTCCCCATACAGCATATTGATATTGACATTGGTATTCTCAGCCAAATTATTTTAAAACCTAGGTGTCCATCAACAGATGAATGGATTACAAATTTGTGGGATATACACACAATGGAACTCTACTCATCAATAAAGAAGAACAAAATTATATCATTTGCAGGAAAATAGATAGACCCAGAGAATATTATGTTAAGTGAGATTAACCAGTCAAAGAAACTGAAGGGTCCTATGTGTTCTCTAATATGGCTATAATAATTGAAATCCCTGCTGGGAATGCTGGTGCACACCTGTAATCCTAATACTTGGGGGCCTGAGACAGGAGGATTGCAGGTTCGAGATCAGCAAATTAGTGAAATTCTGTTTCAAAATAAAATAGGACTGGGGATATAACTTGATAGTAGAATGCCTTTGGGTTTAAACTCCAGTACCAATAAATAAATTCCCGCCATCATCATTTGAGAATTTAATATTGGCGAGGAAAGGAGGGGAGATAGATATGTTGGTTAATGTACAAAATACAGTTAGAAGGAATAGGTTCTAGTGTTCTGTACCATATTAGGGTGAATGAATGTAGTTTACAACAATTTATTATAAATTTCAAAATAATTAGAATGGGGATTTGAACATTCTCAACACAAAGAAATGCCAATTACCCAGTTTGATCATTTTTATTGTATCATTTATCAAAGCCTCACACTGTACCCCATAAATTCATACAATTATTACATGTCAATTAAAAATAATAAAAATAATAGAAAATAAAAATAGCACAATAGGATCATTGATGGTTCTTAAAAGACAAATAAAAAACAAAAGCATATTTAGCTGATAATGAGGTTTAAGAATGACAATGATATGTGCCTAGTCTAAAAGATTTAAATGCACAGGATGGTGCACGGTTGTTTCTTTCTGGAATTTTATTTGTAGTTTATATGGCTGCTTTTGTAATTTATATATCAAAAGTGTCAAAACAATATTCATGTAATATTCATTCCTAATTTCTGCAGAGGTAGAGGGAATATATATACTGTTATGCTCTACCTGTCCCATGAAAAACAAACACAAAATGTCCAACCTGCCAACAAATTATTAAAATTTAAAATTGTATTGAATTGCATAGCAAGAATATAGAGTTAGGTAAAGTATCTAGCAGAATAGCATGCCAGTATTTATGCTATCCCTTTCCAAATCCTATCCTGTTTTACTTTTCTTCGAAAATGGAGACTGATTTACATTCATTCTTCCTTAGTGCTTTTTACCCTAATCTATCAACTTATATCCCTCTCTCAACTCATCCCTCTCTCTTTTACATATTGTTTTTCTCCCTAACCCACACATCCTCTTCCTTCCTCTGCTACCACAACCTGTACATATAAAAGGATCTTCAATATTCATCCAAGATTAATAGCCATAAGCAAAGTAATGGAACAAGGATTTCCGATCTGTGATTATTTCACACAAAAAGAGGTTTTTTTTTTTTTTTCCAGGTGTACATTTGAACCATAGGCATTTTCACTGTTTTACCATTCTTAATATACACATATATGCATATATTTGTGGTACTGGAGATTGACTCCAAGGACATTCTACCTCTGAGCTAAACTCCTACCCCTATTTTATTTTTTCCATTTGAAACAGGATCTTGCTAAGTTGATGAGAGTTTCACTACTTGTTGAGGCTGTTCTCAAACCTGTGGTCCTCCTGTTTTAGCCTCCTAAGTACTGGGATTAACAGGCATGTACCACCATGCTGGGCATACACATGTATACAAAAAGATAACTGCTTGTATGAGACCAAATAGCTGTTTAAATTTCTGGAAACCTCTGTCCATGAACGTTTGTCTAAGAATTTCTAGATCTCTAGATTAGCTGTTTATTTAGTATAAATCCATGGAAAGTCATTTGACCCTCAATTGACTATATTGATGTTGAAAATATAAATATCTTTGAATGTATAATGATGCCATCTCACCAAAACTAAATGACATAAAAAAACAAATAAAAAATTAAATACACAAAAACTTAGTCACATTTAGGATTTACTTAGACACATATTTACTTTTCTGAAAATTGATAATAAAGAGACTAGCCTTTTCCTGGATTTTCTGTACAAATTGCCTGTCAAGGTAAACAAGTACTTGTTAAATAAAATGTCTGCTTTCGAGATGTATTCCAGCTTATGTATGCTGAGGAAATGATAGAATTCAAAAACCACCATTTTACAACCCCTAAAAAAATAATGGTTCTAGGCACTGAGCAGCATGACTGCTGCAATCATTAGGTGCAGTATGTTGAGGAAATGTAAAATGCATGGACAAAAAGAGGATACCTAAACTCTCTCACCAGTCTTAACCAAGAATGGCACAATAAGATATCAGGTACCTCCCAATGTGCACAAAGACTAGAGTGCCATCGGTGAATTTTGGAACAGTGCTATGCTCTGTTCCAAAATAAATTTTTAAATGAACTTCAATGCAATGAAGTCTCTAGAATGTACTATCAATTTCAGGAAAATATCTGGTTAAAGACATGCATTAAATGATACCAGGATGGCAAGGGAAACATTCCAGGGTGGGATACTTCAAGATCACATTATACTTATGCAATGGTTAGACCTTTTCTAAATAATGACTGGGAGAAAATACTTTAAAAGACGTTTTGAAACAGTAGAAGAATCTTGAATGCAGTCTGATTGTTTAATGCTATATGAATTTTTTTGTTAATTTTATAAGGTAAAAAATATGTTCTGGTTATGGGCTTTTAAAATAGTGTGCTTATCTGTTGGAGATACATATTGGATATATCCTCTGGATATGACACAGTGTCTGGGATTTGCCTAACACACTTCAGGAAAACTATTAGTCAGAAAAGGTGAGAGAGAGGATAGGGAATGACTAAGAGAAATCTATTATTTACTGAAGCTATGTGATATGAATATATGGGCTTACTAAACCATCCTACTTACTTCTGAATAGGAATATATTTTTTTCAGAATATGGTAAACATAAAAATGTAGTACTGAATTGGCTCTATTACACAGATGAACTGGCAATTGAGCCTCCAGAGTCCTGTGCCACGGAGCTCGGCAGTTACAGTTTCAGTATGAAAAACAATTTAAAGCAGATAAAACTTAATCTCTAGAAAATGTTATTTTTAACCTCAGTAAACACCTGTAAATGTTTAACTTTGAACATAATAGTTTCTTGTTCAATCTAACCTAAAGTGGACTTTGTAACATTTAGTAAGTTACATGCAAGAAATAACTTACTATTTTTTTTTTTAATTTTGGTTAGTAGATAGATGAATGTGTGAAAATAATCTTTGTTAAAAATTAAGACTTTGGATTTAGAATAATTATCCTCTAGTTCTTTTTATTACAAGTAATTAAATACCTATAAGGCTAGGGGTATAGCTCAGTGGTAGAGCATGTGCTTTGTATGTATGAAGCCCTGGTTGGATGTAATCCACAACTATATATATATATATATATATATAATTTTTTTTGGAGAGGACCAATTGTTCAGTAAAAACCATGTCATGTGAGGTTTTATTTTTTTTAAGATAAAGTGTGTTTGTGTCCGTGTATGTATGTGTTTGTATTCCAGAATGATTTAAGAGCTAAAAGTTAGAAAAGAAACTCAAGTATTAAAAAAAATATATATGTAATTCTTTCTTTTAAAAAATCTCAGAGTAGGGGAGCCTTTTAAAGATAGCATTCTGAAGTCATAAATAAAAATTAATATGCTTGAATACATTCAATAAAAATTCAAAGTAAATCTACAGAGAATCTTAAGTTAAACTAAAATCAAATGGGAAAGAATATGTAAAATATTTACAATTTACATTCAAGACAAAGAGCTAATATTTTGAACAAAAACTTACATCATCTTATAAGAAAAAATATATCTTGAGAAACATAGATAAAGAATTGGAAATGCAACCCAACAAAAACAACAACAAAAAATCCACACATACATGCACAAACACCTTAGACCCAAATTAGCATAATGTGACACTTATTAATTAAGCTTGATGAAAATTTAAAATGGAAACAAAAAAAATTTCAAGTTGTGAAAAATAAAAAGCGTTGAAAATACACTATGAGCAAGTATGGACGTGAATGCATAATCGCATATGTCACCAGTGGGAGCACAAATTGTTAAATTTGCTGTCAGGTTGGAAATGTAGACTAAGAGTAATGAGCCTAGATTTTGACATAAACTTATTTTAAATATATTCTTCCTACAAACATACTCTTGTACATCTTTATAGGTTTCTAGTGTACATTACATATTGATATATGTAAATGTGTTTCATATATATATTTGTGGTTCACAGACACATATATTCGTTTCATAGACATGTATGTAATCCACATATCAAGAACTCTCTTTAAGTGAAATATTATGCAGTTATTAAAAGGAATACAGCCTTGCTATATACTCTGACATCAAACTTTCCTGCAGATACACTGTTCAATTTGGGGGTGCGTTGGGAGAATGACAAAGCTATTGAGAAGACAATGCTAGTGTTTGTCTGAAAGATTCATGGAATATCCCTGAAAGAATATTTAAAAAGGCAATAAATAAATAATGATGAGTGCTATATTCAGCGGGAGAGCTGGGAGGTCAGAGGGCAGGGGAGGAAGGATCCTTAATTTATACTGTATGCATTTATTGTTTCTTTAATTCACTCTTGCATATATAATCAGCACCTTGGTATCTGCAGTTCAAGGAACCACAGTATACTTTTTCCAGATCAAAAATATTCAAGAATGTGTCTGTACTGAACAGGTACAGGCTTTTATTATTATTATTCCCTAAACAACACAGTAAAAATCTGTTTTATACAGCATTTACATGGTTTTAGGTGTGATAAGTAATCCAGAGATGTTTTAAAGTATAAAATAGAATGTGCATAAGTAACATGCAAATACTATGCAATTTTATAGACAGGACTTGAATATCTGTGGATTTAGGTATCTGGGGTATTCTAGAACCAGTTCCCCTCAGAATTGTGGGATGACTGTGTCAACTATTCTATAACTTAAAAGTAAAGTAGTATTCCTAAGGTGTTGGTAAGGACTGAAAAAAGAAAAAAAAATTCTCATCCTAATTTTTTTTTTCAGTAAACCTCAATATTTAGTGCAGCTCTTTGGATGACTGGGCCCAGTTTGGATGATTGGACCCAGCGTGAGGTCTCTCCAAGAGATCCTGCTGCTCAGTCTCAGTTTGTTGTGGAAACTGGTCTTGCTGAGCGCACAGGGCACCTCCAGGGGGCAGTTCCTAAAGACAGGACCAGCTTCACAGTGTGTTCTGGCCTTCTTAAATATTCTCCAAGAGTACTTTTGTCTCCTTGGTTAGGTTTATTTCCAAGAATTTTATTGTTTGAGGGGGGTATTGTGAGTGGAAATGTTTTCTGGATTTCTTTTTCAGTGGATTTATGGTTGGAATATAGGAAAGCTTCTGATTTTTTAAGGTTGATTTTGTATCCAGACACTTCTGAATTTGTTGATCAGTTACAAAAAGCCTTTTGGTTGAGTTTATTGAGCCTTCTAAGTATAGAGTCATTTCATCTACAAACAGAGATGGTTTTAGTTCTTCTTCTCCTATTTGTATTCCTTTGATTTTCTTATCTTGCCTTATTGCTCTGGCTAGAGTCTTAAGTACTATATTGAAAAGGAGTGGTAATAGTGGATGTCCTTGTCTTGTTCCTGTTTTTAAGGGAAACTCTCCTAGTTTTTCTCCATTCAATATGATGTTGACTGTGAGCCTATTGCATAGTGCCTTTAAGATATTGAGATATGTTCCTTCTGTTCATATTTTCTGCAGTGTTTTTAGCATGAATGGGTATTGGATTTTGTCAAATGCTTTTTCAGCATCTATTGAAATAATTATGTGGGTTTTTTTTCCTTAGTTCTGTTTATGTGGTGAATTACATGGATCATTTTTTGTAGTTTGAATCAGCCTTGCATCTCTGAGATGAACCCAACTTGGTCATGGTGTATAATTTTCTTGATATGGTTTTGGATGCTCATTGTTAGTATTATGCTTAGAAGATTTTGTGTCTAAGTTTGTCGATTGTATTGGTCTGTAGTTTTCTTTTCTGGAGCTGTCTTTATTTACTTTGGTATTAATGTGATGTTGGCTTCAGAGAATGTATTTGGGAGACTCCTATTTCTTTCTATTTCATTGAATAGATTGAGAAGTATTGAGATTAGATCTTCTAAAAGGTTTTATAAAATTCAGCTTGGAAACCATCTGGACCTGGGCTTTTCTTTGATTATAGGCTTTTTATTACTGCCTCAAACTCTTTGATTGCTATTGGTCAGTTTAGCAATCAGAGAGATGAGATTTCACCTAATTCCAATTAGAATGGCAATCATAAAACACAAACAACAACAAATGCTGGCAAAGATGTGGAGAAGTAGGAACTCTAATTCATTGTTGATGGGATTGAAAATTAATACAACCACTTTGGAAAATAGTGTGGAGGATCCTCAGCAGAATGAGAATGAACCTACCATATGACCCAGTGATACCACTCCTGGGTATCTATGCAAAAGAATAGAAACCAAACTACCAGATTAATGCATGCACTATCTATGTTTATAGCTGCACAATTCACAATTTGCTAAACTAAGTAACCAGCTGAGATGTCCATCAATAGATGAATGGATTACAAAATTATGAGATATATACACAATGAAATTTTACTTAACCATAAAGAAAAAAATTATGTCATTTGCAAGGAAATGGATTGAACTGGAGAACATTATGCTAAGTGAGTTTAGTCAGTCACAAAAAGTGAAAAGTCAGATGTTCTCCCTAATGTGTGGAAGCTAGGGAGAAAATAGGGCATAGGAAGGACTCCAGACAAGGGAGGTAAAACCTTGGATGAGTGAAAAAGGAAATCTAACTGAGGGAGATGGGAGGGGGGAAGAGAAAGAGGGAAATACCTCAATGAATATGATATACATACACAAAATTATCAAAGCCAGTCACCGTGCTGAGCATGAGAAGGAGGGGAGAGGGAGGGAATGGGGTGGGAATTAGGGGAGGGCTCAATAAGTTCTGTGTATATGTATGCCTCTATCACTCTAAACTTCATCAAGTGGTGCACATTTGTAATCTCAGTTCTTGAGAGGTTGAGACAGGAGGATCACAGGTTCAAGGCCAGTCTCAGCAAATTGTGAGGCTTTTCAGAATTTAATGAGACCTTATTTCAAAATAAAGAATAAAATAGGGTTGGGGGTGTAGCTTAGAGATAGAATGCCCCTGAGTTCAACCCCTAGTACCACAATAAAAAAAGATGTATGATCACAATGCCCCAATTTAAAAAAGCTATCATAAAAAGAAACAAGACAGAAGTACAGATCGTGTATTGTTCTACTTACATGAGATCCTTTGAATAAAAAAAGAAAATTCATAGAAAGCAGAATAGAGTTACAGAGAAGATAGAAGGGAGAATTACTATTTAAAAGTAAGGGCTTATGCTTGAGATGATGAAAAATTGAGGGTGTAATGGTGCTGATGGGTACGTAGTATAGTGAATATGTTTAATGCCCATGGGTTATACATTTATCAATATTAAAATGAAAAATTGTATGCAGATTTCATTACAATTAAAAGCTTTAGAAATGAATAAGTCAAAACATAAGGTAAAATGGCGATTCTCCACACACAAAAAAAATATTCTCCAAGTATAATGTTTTCATTAGTATCACTGTTATTTTACCTATGAAATTTGAACCCTCTTGTGACAGCTACTTCTCTGATTTTCTATATTCATTCTTCTCGTCAGGTAGATTTTAAACCTCAGAAGTGTTTCTTTTAGTTTATATCTTTTACTCTTCTCCACACCTATGTGAGTAAATTTCCCCCTCTTCTGGTTGTTGCCGGGAATCCTCTTGCTTGTCTTTTGCTTCCTCTCCAATGATCTCTAGGCCAATTCTGGGCAATTTCTGCTCACTTTTGTCACACAGCAGCACTATTATAAAGGAATCACTTACTTGTGGAGGGAGGAGGGATCATGCTTATCAGAATTCCAGGAAACTAGAGGGAGGTGGGAAATAGCATTATCAGGATGTTCAAGGCTAAGTCCCTGTTACCAAGATACTCAAGAGTGGCACAGGAACAATTTAGTCTCCTTGAGCTTTTAATTCATCTTTGTTCAACACCCACTGCATCTCTTGCTCTTCTCATTTCAGTTGGAGAAACATTTCATGGTTTTGACAGATAGATCCACATGACCTATATACTTTTCTCAAATTAAAATTTCAACTTCTTTGAGTGAATATTAACCTATTATGCTCTCCATCCATATTTAAGTAAATGTCTCTTTCAAAGTCCCACTCTGGCCAATATTGCCCAATCAAAGGCATAGGAATTAGATAATGGGTATATATATATTTAATATTTGTTGATTATTTAATCATTCATAATGGTGTGCCCTACATGTATTTATGGAACATTTACTAGTACAAAGTTGTCAAAGCAAGGTGGTAAAAGTGATCTAAATTTGCAATTAATTATTTAAGTCTGGCTCCCTTGAGAAATACAAATCTATCTTATTTATAGTTCATCTTAATTGCATATATCTTCTATTGTTTACTCCCATCAGTGTGTCATAGGTCAGGTTCCCTGGAAGCAGTTGCTGAAGGGAGGACTGGCGTGCAGGATATTTATTATATAAGTGCTCCTAGTAGGCTGTCAAGAGAATAGGGAAATCAGGGCAGAGCAGGGAAGAAGCAAAATAAGGTTGTGACCTCAGGCAAGAGCCCTGAGAGGATGACTCAAGCCTGAGCCTTCAGGGCAGCTTAGCAATGCAAGCAATGCCTCAAGAGTTTTCCCATCTCTATGGTTTTTAGTCCCTGCATTGTCAGGCATAGCCAAGCCCTATTCCTGGCAAAGAGACTCCCCAGTCTGGCATAGGTGGGTGGTGTTATTGATATCTTGAACTCTGAGACTCTTGGACTGTGACCAACCTACACATAGGATCCTAGACCTAGTAAATATATCTTTGTTGGATAAATGAATGAAAACTAGACGTGGTAGGTAATTTAGATTTAGTCAGAGGAAGATGATGAAGAGTATAATCAACCTGTAAAGTAGTAAAAATATATCTCTGTTGGAGTTCAGAAGAAGAAAGTAAGATGGTGTACTTCAGAGCAAGCTGACCAAATACATTGACCACTTACAACAAAACAAAAACATACAACTGGGACACAGAATCCTTATCACGACAGAGGAATCACAATAGCAGACATGCAAATTTGTGTTTGCTGTTTTCTTTTCTAAAGGGAACCTTTTTTCTGAATTAAATATACTTTCATTGGAGAAAAATGGAATTATAACATGAGCTTATATCTCTTTTTACTTAGAATAATAAAATACCCCATTTTTTTAGCATAGTTTATTCAATTAACCCTGATACTTCCATCAACATTTGGTAACTTATCTGACATTTGAATATATTAATCAACTGTTGCCTGGTACATATTTTTATGGATTTGAGAGGTTTGTGGTTTGTAAAAGATAATCATATTTATTTGTATTTCTTTTGATATGTAATCTGGGAGCTAACAGGCCAAAACAAATATGATTTGTATACTATACAGGCCACTTCTCTATAAAAATATTGAAACATAGCAGAAAGAAATGCTAGAATTAGAGCAAGCAGATATCTGATGGGTCTCCTTGATCTACCCTGGAAGAGTGATAAAGTTTTTACCAATTTAACCTGTCATTTCCAAGAACTTGTTTCCTCGTCCATCTAAATAGGCTCCCTTTTGTCTCATAGATAGAATTAGAACTCTAATTCAGAAACAAGTAGTATTGTGTATTTCTGAAAAATAATGCCTGATTATTTTAAACTAAGAGACCAATATATGGCGGATACTTCTGAGAGACTTACCCAGCTCTCTCAAACCTAACTATATAGGAGACAAAATACTTACATGTCTACAGTGCTCTGACGAAGGCATTCACCACTTGCATCCCCATTAGTTCTGTTCAGACATTTAATCCAGGAAAGTCACAGTTGGAGAGATTATCTAGTCAAATCTAATTTTTCCGATGAGACAATGATGCAGTGAGGGTAATGGAGTGTAAGAGGACCCACAGACCATGCAGGGAAGAATAAGAATTGTGTGTCAACTCAGACGTTGGCTCTTTGTACTAACACTGTTTAGTCTTATAAATAAGTGGAATATGTCTCTCCTGTAAAATAAGATGCTCTGGCCCTTATCTACTTCAATTCCATGTTCTAAACTTTAGCAAAATTGAACAAAACATTTTATGTTTAAAAATGCTATTGGAAATGAAGATTTGCCTAAAATAAAAGGTATTAATCTGAATGCTATCGTAAACAGTATTATTGAATTTTTTTTCTTTTCTGCCAATTTTTCATAGAATTCTACTATTGGAGGAAGCATTTGAGATATACTTGACAGTCTCCTAGATCTAGTTTAAAATTCATGGTAATACTTATGATACATAAATTGGACTTTGCTTTGGGACCTTAAATTAGAGGCTACAAATATTTTAATTATTTGAAGGTATATAAAAACTGATCAATGTTTACATTACTTGGACCTTGTTTCAGCACATATATTCCTTCAACTGAGCTTAGCATGCAGCTAGCAATAGGATAGTTTTAAAAACATCTACCTGGAAACCTCATTGTATTTTTTAAAAAATGATATGATGATATGATGGAGTTGCTAGGTATGGTTCTGTGGGAAATTACCCTGTTCAAAAAAAATGAGAGGAAGTCACAGTGTATCATGCTTCCAGGCCATCGCTCATTCTATTACCTCTCTCTGAAATGAGCTCCCACTGTTCTTTTGGTTCTTTTTTAAGAACCAAATTATCCAAGGCCTAAGCTCAGATGCTTTTTTAATACAATAAACAAAACACAAGCAGCAACAAAAATGCATAAATTATACTACATCAAAATTAGAAATGTTTGTGCTGCAATTAAGATCATCAAGAAAGTAAGGCGACAACTCGCAGAATGGGAAAAAAAATATTTGCACATTACATAGCTGACAAGGAACTTTTACATTGAGTATATAAAGAACTCTTAAAACTCAATATTGAAAAGACAATACAATTTAGAAATTGTGGACAAAGACTCTAAATAGACATTTATCCAAAGAAGATACAAATGGCCAAAAAGAACACAAAATATATTCAACATCTTTAGTCATAAGGAAAATGCCAATCAAAACTAGAGTGAGACTTATCAAGCATGGTGGCACAAGCTTGTAATCTCAGCACTTGGGAGGCTGAAACATGAGGATCATAGGTTTTCAAGCAACTTAGGCAACTTAGCAAAGCCCTATGCAACTTAGTGAGATCCTGTTTCAAAATGAAAAGTAAAATAGGGGTAGCGTTGTAGCTCAGAGGTAGAATACCCCTGGGTTCATTCCCCAGTAACACCCACACACACACCCACACACAAAAAAAAACACAAAACAAAAAACAAAACAAAAAAAACTATAATAAGATACCACTTCAAAGTCACTAAGGTGCTATAAATAAAGACAAAGACAATGACAAATGTTGGTGAGGATATGAAGAACTTAGAAGCTTCCTATATTGCCAGTGTGAATATAAAATGGTGCACCTACCTTGGAAAACAGTTTGGTGATACTTCAAAAAGTCAAACAGAATTTCCATATGACCAATTTATTTCACTCTGAGGTATATACTGAAAAAATAAAAACAGACCTTCACACAAAAACATGTACACACAAATGTCCATACAGCATTACTCATAATAGCCGCAAAGTAAAAACAACTCAAATGTTCATTAACTTACAAGTGGATAAATAAAATGTGGCATAGCCATGCAATGGAATGTTATTCAGCAATAAGAATAAATGAAGTAACAATACATGCTACAATAAAGATGAGCCTTGAAAACATTACTCTATTGAAGCAGCCAGTCACAAGAGATCACATGTTGGGTACTTCCACTTATATGCAATGTCCAGAATAGGCTCATCCATGGAGACAGAAAGTAGATTTCTCCCAGTGATGATTGGGTCAGGGAGGACGGTAGGAGGACCAGGGCTGTGCAGCACAGTTTCTATAAGACAGAACCATAATGTTCTAAAATTTGATTTTGGTGACAGTTGTACAAACATGTAAACTCTGAATCTGTGGATTGTATATGAGTTGTATCTCAATACTATCTCAGTGAAGCTGTCCTAAATGCAAAAAGGCTTAAGCTCAAACATAACCTCTAGAAAAATTTCCCTCATTTTGAGCAAATTATCTTTCCTTGGGGTTTTGGGTGTAAATATTTATGTTAACATTAAATTATTCATATGCCTGTCTTTTTCACTACCCTGAAAGTTCCTCATGATCAGAGATAATTATGTATTATTATTCATTTTGTTTTTGCCAGTTTGTGATGATAGGTCCTTCTGTATAGGTAGCACAGAGCTGAACTTAATTATTTTATGCCTGACCTTCAAATAGCCTCCTAAGATTATTTCAAATTTTTAAAAAATCAGAAGTATGTACATATAGGAAAAATTTATCCAAAAATTTTATAAAATACCATGTGAATTCTTTTTTTTTTTTCCTTTCAATGAGGGAGAGTTTTGCTTTGAAATTGTGTATCATAAGAATAAGTTAAAAGAGCAGACAATCAATATTTATATTCAGAAAGGGACAAAATACACAGGGCCATTAATCTGATTTGATAAAGGACAAATCAAATCAGACTCATTTTACTTTTTTCTCATTATATAGATCTTATAAATTTTAAAAGCTCTTATGATTATTTTATCCTCTGTTAAAGCACCATTAAGCTTCTCAAACATTGTTAATTTGCTCTGACTTTTCTTTGCCTCAGTGTACTTGAGCAAAAGGGCTGGACTGAACCTCATTATTTAATATTATGTGGCTTTACTAAAATATCTCCTTTCCATCCTAGTTTCATTAATAACACCCAAAAGTAATTTGACCTGAGTTTGAAGTTTTAAGTAACAATTATAAATTGGTTTTCTATTTAAACTATGCTTGAGGAAAATAGAAAGCCCTGTCCTTCCATGATTCCCAAGGTGTTTTTGAACTGAATTATTTTTCTCAACCAAAATCTTACTCAGAATTCAATATGTAAGTCATGTAAGAACTGAGTTGCTCTGCTGATTAGGGACTGAGAAAGGGGGTCAAGAGACTCGACCCCCAGCCACCTTTGTCCCCTGAGGCCGCTCAAAAGAAAGATTGCTTTAGACTCCTTAGAGTAAAGGGCACTGCTTTACTCAGGTGGAAAGTAGGCCTACATGGCTCCCTGCACCCGAGGAATTATTTTTTATAGTAACCAATTACCTTGAGCAAAGCTAATTTAATAGCATTTTGCTAATTGATTAGCAGAGTGGCACCTACGTCGTGTGTCTGCGTGTGTATTTGTGCATATTGTTTTATAGAGTTTTATTTATTTATGTTAATTCATTCATTCATTCATTTGGTACTGGCGATTAAGTTCAGAACATTCTTCCTCCAAGCTGTACTCCTAGACCTTTGTATTTATTTATTTATTTATTTATTTATTTATTTATTTATTTATTTGTAAACAGGATCTCACTAAGTTGTTGAGGCTGGCCTAAAACCTGCAATCCTCCTGTCTCAGACCCCCCAAGAACTGGTATTCCAGGCATGAGCCAGCACACCCAGGATATAGAATATTTTTAATAGAAACTACAAACAGGCAACTCAGTGGTAACACACAGCTATGGGATGAGTTGTATGCAGTTTATTATCAGTAATATCTAAAGTGCCAGTTTCTGCAAATGGTTCTTTTGAAAGAAAAAACTGAAGATCTTCCTATAGTAAAATTACTTTTGTTCCTCTTCTTTTATATAATTAAAAGCCCAAATCAAAGTACTAGAGAAAAAAGTGGAGTGACAGCTAGCATGAGGATCTCTTATAACCCTGGACATGACTTTGAGAGAGGCATACTGAGGATTGAACCCACGGGCATTCTACCTCTGAGCTACACCCCCAGCACTATTTAATTTTTTTAAATTTTGAAATGGGGTCTTATTAAGTTGCAGAAAGCCCCACTAAGTTGCTGAGGCCGGCCTCAAACCTGCAATCCTCCTGTCTCAGCCTCCCAACTACTGGAATTGAGATATGCACCACCAAGCAGTGCTCCTTCTCTATGCCTATCTTGCTTTCTCTGTTTTGGTGTCACATGCTTGGATACCAGATGTAGCCTGGTCCTTCACTTACAGAGGACCTTCTGTCAGACCCTTTGCTTTCTCTTGTCTCCACATCTCTACAGTGAGGGTCCTCATGATGTTCCCCATGTCGAGCACTTTGCTGAATGCCTTCAGGGCTCAGTGTATGTCAGTAATTTACCTCGTCATGTGTTGTTTTCTTTCCCTCTTTCCTCTTCTGTTTCATAAATTTCATTTTAATATTTAATGTGTTGTATTTCTTATTTATGCTTACAGAAGTAAAAGTGCTAAACATTTTTGACTGACTTTTTTTAAGTTTTGTGTTGAATGCGCTTTAAACTAAATAATAGCATGTAAAAGAAAAATGATGTGTTGTTACTCCTGTTAGAATATTAAAAACTAGGGACCACAAAATAACAAACTGTGAATACTTCATAAAGATTTTCAGCATGAGACTTACCAAGGGTGAACTCCTAGTTTACAACAGTTTTTTGTAGGAGTTGGTTACCAATAATAGAGAAAGAAAACTATTTTATAAACCCCAAATAAAATAGGAACTAATTGACTTTTGGGGGATTGTGTGTTGTACTGGGGATTGAATCTAGGATCATTCTACCTCTGAGCTACACCCCAGGCCAATTTTTTAAAATTTAAACAGGGTCTCACTAAGTTACTGGGGGCCTTGTTAAGTTACTGAGGCTGTCCACAGACCTATGATCCTCCTGTTTTCAGCCTCCCAAGTTCTAGTATTACAAGTGTGTACCACTGTGCCCAGAAAGCAAAAATTTTGAGACAGGGTCTCACTAAGTTGCCCAGGCTGGCCTCAAACTTACTTCCTGTCTCAGCCTCCCAAGCAAATGGGATTATAGACATGCATCACCACACCTGGCTCTATAAGCAAAAAATTTTTTTAATAATTTAAAATTATTTATAATTTTGAATAGTTCCTTTGAGTTGCTTTTAAACATTTTTTGGAGTTACTATACCTTATGGGAGAAATCATGGTCTGCTGAGCTTAAAGGATCTATTCAAAATTAGAAGCATGGAGCCAGCCCCAGGAATGGGATAGGGATTCTGACTTTTATTATTCTTGTTATTGTTCAATGACTCCTTCTAGCTAGGGCAGCAGTCTGAGGACCTTCTCAATGGCAGTCTCTCTATTTTCCCAGGTTCTATTTCTTCTTATTTTTCATCTTCTGCTACAAAGTAGCACTTTACAAAAGAGCCTGGAATCACATTTTAGATTTTTAAAATTTCATCCATATTCATATCTCTTTTGAAAGTAAAACTATGCAACTTTTTTGTATAGTAGGCCAACGAATGTGCTCACACAATATACTGCTAGTTTATAGGCAAACCTGGCCTGGATAGGGGCAACAGGGCAGAAATCACATTAACGATTTTTTCAACTTATTGGAATAGTGCTTATTCAAAGGGAGGCAGAACCAAGCCTGTGAGAGAAAGAGAAAGGTAGAGAAACCAAGGTTCAGAACTGTTTTCAGTCCTCCTCTCTCACAGTAAGCATTATACCACTGTAAATTATTTAAGTAGTTTGACATCTTTCTACCTCTATATTATATCCTAAAAACACTGTTAAAGAACAACATATCTCACATCTCATCCCAAGATATGTTGTCATTTGAGCCACACACAAACCAAGAATCGATGTGAAATGGTATCATCATTCCTTTTTCCTGTTAACATTAATCTATAGGCTTTGCATATATTTGATTCTTTTTATTTCATATTTTCTGGGCCTGTTACATGACAGCCACCCAAATTCGTTTCTCTCTGACTTCCTGGATGGCATACTCCCCTATTACAAACATGAATATTAATGCTTCTCTTTTCAGTTACGTACTTAATATGACTGACATCACTTCTTTATGGAACCACTTGGTCTGTTAGGAGAAATCAGGCAAAATCAGGATTGTACATACATGCAATAGCAAACCCCAGTACCTTGGAAAATGAGTAGAAAAAAAATCACATTGCCTTTTTTTAAGAGTGCAAATAACCTCAATATAGTGTTTAAGTGTCTAACGTTGCTTAATGGAAAAATCCGTGGTACAGTTCAAACTAAATGAAATAATGATGTAAGTTATGGTGCTCCTTCAAACAGCATCTTAAGTAGATACTTATGCACTTCTCAATTCAACCCCACAGCAGCCTTGCAGCCTCAGAGCTTGTTAGGGACTTTCATATCCTTTAATGGAAATGGCCCCATGCTGTGCTTTCACTTTTCCAACTGTGGCAATAATAGTTAGTAATCAAGTCATAATGTAATAATCACAACTACAGGGGAATGCTGTTTGACAGAAGGGGTTGCCAGGGGAAAACACACTGGTGTTTTTCCAGACTTTGTTTCATCAGTCTTTTTGGCGTCTGTTGAAGGAATCAAGGCTACAATCCCTCAAAAGTGCCTACACAGATGATACAATATAGCTTGCTTAATCCTAATCATTTTTTCTCATCTGGATATTTATAAATTTTGAATTTGGGATTTTATATTGAATCTTAAAAAGTATTATGCTCTGAGAAAAGACATAATATTCCTAATTCTAGAGTCCTCAAACATTAACTGATATTTTAATGAAATAGGCACCAACAAAGCATATTTATATTCCATAGCTTGCAATTATCTACCTTATTTCAAAAACAGATTATTTACAGTGTTTTGAAAATTTTCATTAAAAAATGCTACTTGGTGCTTAGACGAAGTCATCATTCTGCTTCTTTTATTAATTACAGTACCTTAAATTATCTCAGTGAAAACAAAGTCTACTAATTTTAGAAGTACAGCCAGGCACAGTGGTGCACTCCTATAATCCTAGCTATTTGGGAGCTTGAGGCAGGAGAATCACAAGTTTGAGGACAGCCTGGGCAACTTGGTGAGACCCTGTTTCAAAATAAAATATTTAGCTGGACGTGGTGGTGCACGGTTGTAATCCCAGCATTTGGGAGGCTGAGACCGGAGGATCCGGGTTCGAGGCCAGCCTCAGCTACTTAGTGAGGCACTCCGCAACTTACTGAGACTCTGTTTCCAAATAAAGAATAAAAAAAAAAAAAACAGGGCTGGGGCCGTAGCTCGGAGGTAGAATGCAGAATGTCCCCAGGTTCTATCCCCAGTACCGCAAAAAAATAAAAATAAAAATAAAAATAAATAAATAAATAAAATATTTAAAAATGATTGAGAGTGTTGCTCAATGGTAACCCCCCTCCTGGATTCAATTCCTACTATGCTAAAAAACTGCCAATTATACACTCATTCCATGAAAACTATATGGTCCGACCTTAACTTTTTTGTACAAGGAAATTAGTCCTTGGGAAGGTAACTGACTTTTTTGATACTCTTTGCATGCAAAGAGGTATGAATGAATATAATGATATTATAATGATCATGAGATCAGTTCAAATGATCTATAGCTTCTCTTTTGCAAGAATAAATATATGACATAGTCTGGCCAAATAATATATTTTTGTAAGGGCCTATGCAGTCATATTACATACAGAACAGGTAACCATATCGAGGATTAGAGCATATTTTCTTTATATCCCTCAGCTATCCCAGATTACCTAACTGTAAAAAGCTTTCCCATCGAACATTTCCTTGACCTACAAGGACTTTTCTCTTCCTCAGTTTTACCAGATCTTTGCACACAGTAGTGAGCCTTGCTTCCCAGAATTCTGAACACCTTTACTCTCAAAACTATTAAGAATTACATATTTTAAGTAGCATGGAAAGTGTTATTTGCCACTTTTGTGTAGGTGTGTAGGAGGCCATAATCTTTCCAATTTAACCAACACTGGTGAAAAAAAAAAAGACACATGGCATTATAAAGTGTTTCCAGAAACATCTACAGATGTAGAGGAGGACTGCAAGGCTTAACTCAAAAAACACACTTCAGACTCAATCCCAGCATTCACTTACCTAAATATTACACCTCTGTTGATCTTTTGGCATGAGAATTAAGATTAAGCAACACTGATGTCCATTCCTAGCAGACAACTGCCAAGGAAATGAGAAGGTGGCCCACAGGAACTTCTTCATGTTCTCAAACTTTTGATCTTTGCTTTAGCTTCTACTAAAGAAAACACCAAAGACACAAGGCCACCCTGTCCTTGTCACCAGAATTTGGTGGTGCCCATGTGTATTTCATACCACTTGGAATTGATTGTGCTCTTTCTCCATCTTTGTAAAATGAAGTTTCATTTATTTTGTGTTAAGAATTGCAAGTGAGAGAGAAGCATCCTGTCTTCTACAGGCACAGCATCCATCCCAGACTGGTCAGTGTCAGGACACTCAGGAGCTGCTAGTTAATTGTGCAGGAGATAATTGGAGAGCATGGGGAGATGGGCTTGTGGGTTCAGTCTTCCAGGTAGTAACCGGAATGAACACAACACTGATATAAGGGAGCAAAAGTGCTTCTCTCCTCCAGCAAGCAATTCTCAAAGTCTGGGCATGACTGCAAAGGATGAACATATTGGCCTCCTCTTCATCTTGGCTCTCAGAGTGATGGCAGTCAGCATTGTCAATCAGATCATCAAAGAGCTCTGTCACTGATGTCTGAGAGGGGTGGGCTGAGCCACAGGGGACATTTCCTTCACAGTGTCACAGTAGCTCTCATCACAGTCCCACCTGGCCAGTTTGCCTTATCTGTGAGTCCCCCACCATGAGTGTCATTGTTTTTACACAGGCCACACATCTGGAAGACAGTGTGTCAGACAGATCCCTCCAGTGTGCCTCCATCCTCACAAGGTGGCCCTGTTTCTCAGCAATGACACTCCCATAGAAACAAGTATTGTGTTCTACAGTTAAGGAAGTGTTCAGTAGCTGCTCTATGGCAACAGACCTGATCTCTGTCCACAGGTTTACAAATCTGCTAATCAAGGATACTCTGCAGAAGCCCAAAATCCTGTCTAAACGAAGGGCTGCTATCTTGCACTGTGTCTGACATAAAAGGCAAATGATTCCCCTTCTACAGCATGGTCTCAACTATGCCACTTAGGTTTGAAGACAACTTTCTGTCCTTCTTCAGTTATTAGTAACCTTAATAACCCACTGCAGCTTTTGTGATTTTCTTGGTGGCCATAGGAAGGACAGAAAGAAAGTTGTTTAATACTGTCACTATATACTTTTTAATCAAACCACAGTATTTTGACCTTAATTTCAGGCAATCCAAGCACACAGAAAGTATCTCTTTGACCCACTAATGGGCTCAAAATTATTGAAGTTCTTTACCATTCATAATAAATAATACTGGCAAGACCAGTAATGCTAATAATAGATAAATTGAACAGTTTAAAATCTGTAAAAATTGAAGTAATTGTTTTCTCAGGTGAATATTAAAGTATATGTGTGTGTGCGTGTATGTATGTGTGTGTAAGGTGGTGTTAAAAATAATCTATATAAACTGGCATTGGTCAGATATACTTACATCAAAATATTATCTATAGAGAATAATGAAAATATAACATTAACTTGCCAAAATATCTACCTGCCAAATTTGACATGAGAAATTATGAATCAATAGGCACAATATCCATAAAAGGAAAAAATAGCAGAAATCAGTAAAATTTGATATAAAGTTCCATGGATGAATCAAATCTTTTTTGTATAATTAGAATAGTAATGATGGATACAAAGGGGAAAATTCACCAAAATGAATGTTAATGGAATTTAAAATCATTTAATTTCCTTTTCAAGGAATTAAATTGTCTTTATGATCTTAATTCCAAGAATGGTTCTCTTACTTAAAATCGATCCACATTTGTATAATTATGATTAAAAGCTTTGCATTTATCAAAAGGCTCATACTTGGAGATCAAAGTAGAGGAGTCAAATATTCTGTGCTTTGTCATTGCTATCTGCCCTTTATGTTTATACTTGTGTATTCAGACTCTAAAAAAAAATTGGTGTTATCAAGTACTTCATGTCATTATCCACTTTTAATCCTCAGAACAAACTTATCAATTCATTCAACAAATGCTTATTGATTACCATTACAATCTTAAGCCACCTCATTCAGGGTTGGGTATATTAAAAGAGAAAAACTACAGCTATAGATTCTGACCTCACAGAATTAACAGGATAATTGTGATATAGTGCAGTGAGATTATAATGGAGGAGTTCCAGGTATCATGAAAACAGGGCACCTCTAGAGTTTGAGAATCCAAAAAGACTTTCAAGTTGAGGGTTTAATAATTGACCAGAGTACCATGGAAGTGTTGAAGAAGGACAGGGACAGAAGATTAACACCCCAGGCAGAGAAAAATGGCCTATTCAGAAGCCAGGTAGTGACAGCCTGACAACTTCAAAGAAGGAGAAGCTGGTCACTGCAAGAGAGGAAGTTGCAATTTCAGAGATTAAAGAGATTTATAAGAAACAGTTTCTGATGCCCCTGTGGAAATCCTGTTCAGGACTTTGAAGTTAACTTGAGCCCTCTCTGAGATATTTTAATTAAGATATTGACAGAAACAGACTTTAATTTTAGAATGATTATTCTAACTACATCCCGAGGAATGATTCAGCATTAGGAAGTAGTGAATAAGGAACAAAATGGAAAGAAAGGAGACCAGGTAGGAGATTCTTCCCATTATCTAGGCCAGAGATCAAGGTGTCCTGAGCAGTGTAGTGTCAGGGCAGATGAACAGATTGGAAGCCTAATTTGGAGGTATGCCTTATGAGATTTAATGATTAAGTGTAAAGGTGAAAGGATTAGAACAAAAAAATCAAATAATCTTGTGTTTCTGGTTTAAATACAGGTCAGGGACAAGTGAGACAGAAATAATATGTATAATAAATATAGTGGGACAAAGAAAGGGATTGTGAATTGGGCATACTGGAGTTTAGATTTCAGCTCTTTACCTACTAACATTTTGGGTTTAGTCTATATAAGCCACCAACAAATGAAGATGACAGAAGTATCTTCTCCATGTAGCTCTGAGGATTAAATAAGGTGATATATTCAATAACTGGACCAGTACCTAACCAAAAATGTTTGTTTTCATTAACATTAGTTGTAATAAGCAATACTAGAGAATGTTTATAGAGTGTGGATATTATTATTTCCAAATACATTAGGTGGTAGGTATTGTGATTTGTGATTGGTTTTTGAAAGGCTTAGAAAGTGCTTGATTTGAAAATGTTGAAAATCAGCCAGGCATGGTGGCGCACGCTTGTAATCCCAGCATTCAGGAGGCTGAGACCGGAGGATCCGGGTTTCCAGGTTCGAGGCCAGCCTCAGCTACCTAGTGAGGCACTCCGCAACTTAGTGAGACTCTGTTTCAAAATAAAGAATAAAAAATGGGGCTGGGGGTGTAGCTCGGAGGTAGAATGCCCCTGAGTTCAATCCCCAGTACCGCAAAAGAAAAAAGAAAGAAAATGTTAAAAATCTATCTTATTGGGAAGTCAGTCCCATCAATTAGTCAGTATTAGCATGAAAGTTCTCTGAAGGCCTTAGTCCTCTAAAGTGAGCAACTCCATTGGATCTCACCATGGAGTTGTTTTTATTTCTCTAGTGATTTCCACAGATTTCTCCAGTCAGTTTTTAAGCAAGTCAGCAAATTTTTAAAAAGAATGCAACTTGCCAAACAAAATAAAACATAGGTTCCCATAATAATGTCAAGTTTATGCTCTTGCATTTATGTTGTTCTCCATGAGATTAAAAGCAAAGAAGATAGTAGCATATTCCAATTGCCAAGAGTAGAAAATGTAGCAACCTGTCAAAAACTGAAGGCAGTTTTCATATGGATATGTAAATTGTGAATTTTGCTGACATGAAGATCATGTGAAGTTTAAGTCTGGACTAACTGTTGTAACATGGGCCATGGTGTCTGGAGCCCGTTCTTGCCCTGTGAAAGATGGTTATTGCTAAAAATTCAATGATATGATTTTATAGTTAAATAGATTATATAAAACCCCAAAGTAATAAAGTCAAAATTAATCATTTCATAATTATTTTATTATATCTTTGTTAGGAATAATATCAAACTATTATGCTGACTTGAAGTTGTTAGGAGGAGTAATATCAAAATATTATATTGACTGGAATTAGTTAACTTGTGTGAAGTTAAACTTAAATAATGTAGCTTGGTAGCTCATGTGTGAGAGAATGGCCCCAAGTGTGTGCCTGTTAGATAAGTTTAAGACAGCCTACCAAGAGAACCCAGGGAATCAGGTATGAACTTACATCAGCCTCAACCAATCAGAATGGGCTGTCTGGGGGCAACCAGGCCAAGCCAATCAGAAGGCCTCAACCTCGAGCTTTCCTCTGAAACAGCCTTTATAAACCCAGTGCCAAGACACTCTGTGCTCTTCATTGGCCGATGGATAGCCCTCTGTGTCGCTGATACTCAGACCTCTCATCTAACTCAAGCATTTGCCACAAGTGGAAAGTTCTACGGGACCTTTGGGATATGTCACATGGATCAGATGATGAGCTGGAACTTAGACTTAGACTTACCTTAGACTGAGAGTGTCAGCTGAGTGCATGCTTATTGGAACTTAATAGAACATTAATTATATGATCTAAGAGTCCAGCTTGGTCACTTGCTGGTGACAATCTTATTTTTATCAATCTTCTTTTTCTTTTTGGTACTGGGGATTGAGCCCAGGGCCATTCTGCCTCCAAGCTACACCCCCAGCACTACTTTATTGTTTTATTTTGAAATAGGATATTGCTAAGTTGCTGAAGCTGGTCTTTAACCTCCCAAGTACTGGAATTACAAGTATGCACCACCATATCTAAGGTTCTATTATCAATCTTTTTCAAATCATTTATGTCTATTGCATTTATATGGTGGAAATGCTGTGTAATGGTGTATATTTCTTCCTAACACCATATTTAATGTCATTATATTAGTAATTTGAAAGTAACCCTGTCAGAAATCTTTACACAATAGAAATTATCAAATGCTGCACATTAAGCTGTTTGTTTTGCTTTGTTTTGTTTGGAGAGCTAATTATCAGACATTTATCAGCACACAGCTGAAAAAAATGTACCCTCTTGCAGCAACATTGAAAACTATCATAATATATTTGGAGAAAAAAATTACAGATATTTTTTAAAGTGAAAGATATTGACCAAGGGCAAGACAGTGAAAAGCACTAACCCACTAAAAAAATTCAAATTGTCTGGAGCTTTATTAGAAAGAAAAACTTACAGTGGAGAAAACTTGTTTCAGTCCTCTACTATTGATAAGACCAAGAGTGTATTGCATGTGAAAACTTTTTTAAAGGCACCCTCTTTGAACAATGCCATGGAGGACTAATTTTACTGTGTATTCCAAAAACTTGCTTTAAAATACAATTGCAGAAATAGCAGTCAACTCAATACCTTTAGCCTACTTGAATTATGTGTTTTAGTAGTTTGGCTATTTTGTCATTTTTGCTTACTACTTTTTAATGATGATGTCCATAATTACATATTTATTTACCAATGATTTGAAAGCAAAAAAAAAAAAAAAAAAAAAAAAAAGTTTTCAGTGACATGCAAGGTCTTAGTGAGTACATTACAGATGAATTCTAGAAGTACAAGTACAAGAGAGGTTTCAGAAATAGCACCTCTCTACTCCTTCAAAATAGCAGCTATTAAATTATTCTGCAAGGACACCTTGGTTTAAGGAGTATGCTTCTTGATTTTGCTTCATGGTTTCAAGAAATAGTAATAAGATTAAATGGTAAATTTTATGAAATAAAATGGCTTGAATACCATCACTTTGTCTAAATATGTTACAAAATGGAGCACAACTTTTAAAGCTTATGCTCCTCCACAGAGACAAGCTAGCTTGGTCACAAGTTGGTTCTTATTAGGGTGTTAGAACTCAGGACTGAATTGTTATTTTTCTTTATGAAGGAGAAAAAGAGATATCATGACAGTGGCAAATGGTAAGAATTAGGAGATGGGGAATGAATTAGTTTTCCATTTTAATGAAGGGAATCGCTCACAGTCTTGGTTTTTAAGTGAATATTTACCAAGGCAAATCACCTTCAGACAATTGCAAGGCAAATGTGATGTTAAAGAGTAATCACTGCAGTGAAGTGAAATCTGAGAGTTGACTAAGAGAGGCTGATACTGGTGAATCCATTGGTGCTTTCTAGATCCTTCCAATGTATGACAATCACAGGGATGACGGTTGAAAAAAGAACGTCATCAGTCATCCTACCCTCTCAGAGATTAATGTTTAATTAGAACCTCATGATATCTTAACAACAAAAAATAGAAATCATGAATTTTATTTTCTAAGAGGAGCTTGAAAAGTTTCAATATATAGTACCATTGAACCATAACCTGTATACCTGTTTTCATTGATTATTTCAATGAAATCATGAAACAAAGCAACAAAAAACTCTCTTAATGTTAATATCATGTTGATTCTTGAGATAGTTAATATGTGAAAACATAAAGGAGAAAGTTCCTGTTTATTGGACCAGCTATGCAATGCCAGTTGTTTATGCATGAACTTAGAGAACTTAAAGCAATAGCATCAGAGAAGCTAGGACTTCACAGGACCATCCAGCCAGGCCAGAAAGCAGGTAAAGGCCTTGCAGGGAGGAATTGTCCTGGCCCAACATCTGTACACAGTCTAGTAGGTACTGAAACTCAAACTTCCCAGTGAACTTGGGAGCCTGACCCATGCTGACAAAACCTACAATGATTTTAAGTTTATAAGCAAACTGGTTATTAACTAATTTGTGATGAGAAATTTAACTGTCAAGAAGGTAGCCTATTCTTTGACTTGAACATTCTTTTCTGGCTGGAAAACTGTAAGGAAAGAGAAGTTTTAATAAAGATAATTATGCATCTGATTCCATATATAATGTAGCTTTAGTTTTTGAAAATCTATTCTGTTCATCTTCATGAAAATAAAGTCCAAGGTACCAAGGGCTGTCAGGTCAAGTATCCAGACCTTGAGATCTTATATTTTCTGGTCTGTGTTAGAACAAGGACTGACACCTGTGTCTTTGAGTCCATATTGCTCAAAACTTACCCATTGAAATTCTGTTCTTCAGATCCAGGGTATGGGGAGTGTTGTGCAAACAAATTCATGGGGCAAGGGAGGGAAATGTTAGAATCTGCATCTGTGCTTATTTTCATTAGTTTTCTATTTTGTGAATACTTCTCAATGCATGTAATATTTAGTGATACCAAATAGTATATGGTACAAATTATATGTCAATTACTGCTACAAGAGCTCTAAATACATTTGGTGTTTAGCCTTGTGACAAGTACACAAATGACACCAAGATTAGTCATATTACCTTGTGCAGATGAGAGGAGCTGAGACTCAAACCTAGGGTGCCTAGCTCTTGATTTCATGCTTTGAACTATTACATGATGACTGCTTCCCAAGGTATTGACCCTAAGTGTAACTCACGAATACACATAGATTAGTGAACAATATTTATTGATGATGCCCTATTGGTGAATACATTTCTTGGCCCTAGTTGGCTTACTCTTTCTGATTTGAGAAAGCCCTTCACAGGTCTTCAACTCTCCGTGCCCTCATCTGCTTTCTGTGTGCTGCTTCTGTAGATGAAACATCTATAAATAATCACAGCTCCCCTCTTCCACCTGTATTGCATGTGTCCATCGTGTGCATGCTCATGTTATAGAAGTGATTTTTTTTTTTTTTCTTGTGGTACTGGGGATTGAACCCAGGGGCATTCTACCTCCGAGCTACACACCCAGTCCCATTTTTTATTCTTTATTCTGAAACAGGGTCTCACTAAGTTGGAGAGGGCCTCACTAAGTAGCTGGGGCTGGCCACAAACCCTGATCCTCCGGTCTAAGCCTGACTGGGATTACAAGTGTGCGCCACCACACCTGGCTTGGAAGTGATTTTGCTACATCACCTTTAATAATCTTAAGATCACTCCAGCAACTTTCAAAAAAGTCTCTTTAGGACTATGCAGAAAAGCAATAGCACGTAGGAGGCTGAAACAAGAGGATTGTAGGTTGAAAGCCAGTCTCAGCAACATAGCAGAAACTCTCAGCAACTTAGTAAGACCCTGTTTCAAAATATTAATAAATAAATAAATTAATTAATTAATTAAATAGGGCTGAAAGTGTAGCTTGGAGATAGACCACCCTGGGGTTCAATCCCCAGTACGCCCCCTCCCCCAACACACACACACTATGCAGAAAAGTCCACTCCTTCTGATGTTGCTAGTTTAGATTACTCTTAGTAATCTTCATTGTACAGGTGGGCTCCTAAAACAGAGAGACCTCATTTAAGGAGAGGTTAGTTTCTTTCAGCTGAATGTGGCAATCACTCAGATGCTTAAACATACGCAACCTACCCAGAGTAATTCAGAAAATAGCATCAAGTGTAAGGAGGAAAAACCATTTTTGAAGTGAGATTTCTTCCTCAAGGTATTTTTACTGCTGTACTTGGCATCTTGTTAATAAAAATATTACTTGGGCTATTTTAGCTCTAGTCTTTTTACTTGTGTGATGTAGCACTATGACTTAGGCCATCTGTTTTAACATCTTATGATATATCATTCTTGGCTTTTTTTAGAAAATGAATCTTTCAAACAGTAGTTCATGAAACTTGATCCTGAATTCTGTATTTCATCACTTTTTTTTTTCCTGATTGAAATCTTCTGGATATCCCAGATTTAGTTTTACATTCTACTCTTGACCATATGTTTGAGATAGAAAGAGGATAGTTAGTAGGATGAAGATTTTGGCCAAGTATCAGTTGTCCATTCTAATTTGACTTTCTGTTTTGTTCAGAGTTTTTAAAAGCCTAAAGAACATTGTATTGAGAAGGTATCAGTAATGGGCTGCTAGTTATAAATAACATTATTTGTAACTTGCTGATTGATATGTCCTTTTAACTATGATTTTCTGAACTCTCTGAAACCTCTTAAGCCTTGGTTGCTTTTCTTGTCATTGCAATGTGATATGACATTGAAGTAATTTTCTTTTGCCTAACTTTTATGTCCATATTATTAACTCAGTGGGCTAGAATGCTAACAACTTTAAATAGCCCATTTGTTGTCATAGTAACTGATATTAAAGCTAAATATAATCTGTCTCTTGCATTTCACTTTTAATCACTGCTGGTATTTGCATTCTTTAGTAATTTTCTGGACTGAACATCAGATTTTGTACAAAAGGGATATTATTTGAGGAGTTGATACCGTGGCATTCAGTTCTAGCCACAGTTTATGGTTTGTTCAGACCCAGGCCAGTTCTGTCAAATGTATGCTCACAGAACCTCAAGAAAGATGCTTACCAAAATATTACAGAGGTGTATAGATGTCTTAATTTTTAAAAATGCATTCATTGTGGCTGTTTCTATGATATTTGTTTTTCTTTCTTTTTTTTTAACACTTTATAATGCTTCTATCATGTTTCTGATTTTTAAAAAAAATTATATCCTGGGTACTGAGAATAGAGAAGGCACATTATAGAAAGGCTTTCAAGAAAGATTTTTCCTAGACATACCTTATTCTCTGCTGTTTGGGAGGTAACTTTGTTCCTCTGTCTAGGGTCTCAGTCAATATCCCACCTCCTGCTTGATGCACAACTATCCTCCCTCATTTCTCTTACATCACTCCTTCATTCCAAATTCTACACATTGCATTAAGCATACAGAATCTGATTATACCTAGGGATTCTCAGAGTGAAAGTTGACTACATACAACAAAAGAAAATTTAAATTCTCCCTTGTCTCACATATTAATTCATCTTGCATCCATTTAAAGACTTGATTGGCCTCATCTGAACTTTTTAATCTCTCTCCAGGCAGGTCACCTTTCTACATAGCCTTATATTTTGGCCTCGCTATCCCTTCCTTCTACTTTCCTCAAATTATTATTATTTTTCCAGCTAGCACCATTCAAAGATGAGTGAATTTTCTTAACACCCTTGGTCTCTGGAGATGCAGAGTTATTTTCTATCTGGGCTCCCCATCTACCCCCAGCTTTAAGAAAAAAGAACGCTTTATTAGCAGCAGCAGCAGCAGCAGCAGCAGCAGTTTATCTCTTGAATATGTATGAAATATCCTGATGTTAGATCATCTTGTCAAAACCGCTTATATAATATCTTGATGGTGGCACCAAGTCCTTTCCCTTTCCCCATAGTTCTTGAACTAGCCCCTTTTCCATTTTGTCGAATATGCATCGTCCTGCTCAGCTCTTGGGTCTCTCTCCACTTTCTCAGATTTGTTACTTATCAAAATTTTGCTTTCCTGTGACTTCAGCCATCTGTCTCATCAAACCCTTCTCTTCTCATGCTACCTTTCTTCTCTAGGTTACTATTTTACATATATCTACTTTTTGTAGATCACATACCAATGCAATTTTGTATTCTCTGGGTTGTCAAATTCTGACAGGAGGGAAAAGTGCCCTGTGTTCAACTAGGACTTAGAAAGCCTGGGTTAAACAAATAAAACAGGTTTCTATACTAGAGAATATTCATGTGTTCATTATGTGCCGATGAGCTCTGTGAGTCTCTTAAGGGGAAAGGCAAAAACAGTATTTCTCAAACACACATACCTTATTAATATTTTAGGATTTTCATCTATGGGATTGGTTGTATATATATATGCAGCAACCTTCAAACAGGGGGAAGGATAATTTTAAGAGAATCAACCTCAGTATCTTCTACCTTCATATGTATACTTTGCTGAAATCCATCTACTTGAGAAAGAGCTAATAGGATTTACGTTTGTTTCCCCCATCCTTTATAATCATTCTTATCCTTCTATACAAGAGAACCCCACTTACATTTAGCAACTTTAATCTTATTATTGATAATTTACTCCTGAGTGAAAAAAAACAACAACAAAAAAAAACTGACAGAGCATAGAACAAATCAGAATTGGTTTTGGTTTGGAAGACAGTGAGTAAATTTTAGGTTTGAGTAGCAGTTTCTTCTGCAACTAAGGTGCTTTTCATTTTTTCTTGTTTTGCTTTCAACAAAATTTATGATGGACCTAATGGAGTAGTTAGATGATGGATTACTGGAAATCATTTTTGATGATACTCTGTTGTACTATATGATATTTCCCCATTGTGTAGAAAATTTTCAATGAATTAAAGTTCACATATTATTTTTGGAAGCAAATTTTTCACTTTTAATTAGAAAAATGGAAATAAGCTTCATGCTAAATTCTCTGTATCATTCTAACAATAAGTGGTCATCCACACAAATAAATTAATTTGGAAATATATCTCTCTGATTAAGAGAGGCATTTCCAATAAATACATTTCCAATTATGTAATATTTACTTCACCTAAATCAATTATTCACTAATAAAATTTTAGTGATAATTCAAAGAAGAATCTCTATCTCAAAAAACATACTCATTTTTTCCCCAATAAATGTGAATAAAAGATCAGTAAATGATTTTCAAACATAGGAACATATTACATTAAGCTTAATTTCTGTGAAGAATCATGAAGCACATGTGAACCATAAGGCATGATTCAAGGAAAAAAAGAAATGGTATAAAATTTGTGACTATTAACGAGAACCATGTTTTTGTGTTTTCAGTAGATTTATTGAGTAGCACATTGTGCTATATTGCATGGATTTACTTAAAAGGATGGTATTACAAGTTGATTTTCAAAACTCAGTAGTTAAAATGGATCTTTATGAGTAGTTACATTTCTGAGGGTAATTTTAGATGCCAACCTATATGTGGTACCTGGATTTTGAAAAGTCTTCTAGTATACATGTCAACACAAAAAGTTTGCAGACCACAACTCTACCAAACTCTCATTGAGAAGCTCTGGTCTAAGACTTCACGTTCTCTGGTGTCTGGGTTCTCCCATCCTTTTTTTCTCAGGCCAAGAGGACTTTCTGAGTTCTTGAGCTCTAACAAGTGATTAATTTACTAGTCAAAATGTGCAGTCAGTTTAGATAGCTGGTAATATTTGGGGGGCTTAACCATTACTAATATTTTATTAGACACCCATGCCTGGAACCATCCTAGTCATGGAAAAAAAAAAGTGAACAGAACAACATAAAATCCTTGTCCTATTAGACATTCTAATGAGGATATGCATGGAGTAGACACATTTAAGTAAAATATAAGTGTAAATAGATGGGGAGCATTGGAAGTGGTGATTGGGGTGATTTTAAGTTTCAGTGAAATGTTTCGGGAAAACCTTCATGAGAAGCTGCTATTTGAGTCTAAACTTTACGTGGGTTAGGTGAGACATCTAAATATCAAAGGCAAAACATTTCCAGAAGACAGAACAGCAAGGAAAAGATCCCTGAGGTGAGATCTGTCAAATACGATGACGGAAGGCAACAACAGGCATGGACTGGTTGGTGTAAACTCTGAGGGTATGGGAGAGAAGATCTGAGAGGCAGAATGCAGGGCCATGTCCACTGCTGAAACGACTCTGGCCTCTTTTCTAAGTTGGAAGCCCTTTGGAGTGTTTTAAACAGATGCTACAAGCTACAGATAACTAGTGTCGCAACTCAATTTATTTTCAAACCTGAGCTCCTTTAACTTATGATCTGTCTTTTCCTGCATATGTCCTCTTCTATGTCTATACTTTTCTTTATTCTCTCACTTTTTGGTTTCACAACCTTTTGCTTTTTTTCCTTTCCATTTTTGGCTCAGATTATAACTGCATAATAATCTTTGTGATTTGTTGCATTTAATAAAACATTTTATTCCATTTCTTCCCCAAATAAAAAAGCTAGCCCAATTAAACTATGCTAGTGAAAAGAATATTCAACTTAAATCCCAAATAAGTGGACTCCCTTTTCCCCCTAATGAAGTATCAAAATATCCATCCAGAGAAAGAACCTTTTGTTTAGGACAATATTTTCTTTAAATATACCAGGTACGTAGTTGAGTGCATGGTATGGTTGGAAGAAAAGAAGTGAATAGGCAAACTGTTCTAATGGAGAAATGCATTGAAATTTGGAAGTTATGTAGACCAGAGAGAAATAGGAGAGATAGGGAGTAAGGCAGGAGAGGGAAGGTTAATGAGAGGAAAGGTATTGTTATTTAAGTGCAAGCCAATAATAAACTCCTGATTGGAGTTGATGGAAAGTGGCCAAAAGACTTTTTAGGAGGTGTTAATATTTAATATTTTATTTTACAGATGTTTGCTTGATAATTTGATGATATAATCATCATTCCTGCTCACAATTTCCTCCCAATTCACTGTCTCTTACATGTGCTCCATGTTAGGTATCTCTTGGGGGTCATCAAATTAGAGGAAATATATTATATGAGTTTCTGTGGGACTTTGGGAAGATTGTCTGTGCTCTTGTTCCAGGCTCTTCTGCTACTGCATGCCACCATGCTTTCCCTCAGATCTGGAATGTCTTCTTTTTCTCTGTTAATGTACACGCTCTTTAATTCTAGTACTTTTATAATGTTGGTATATTTTAATATCTTAGAAACCTAAATAATTTCAATAATTCAATCATGGGAGGACTGCAATATTTGAGTTAGACTTTTCCCTGCTACTTGCTAGCTACAGTTGACAGGAAGTTACTCAGTCTCTATATCCCTCAGTTTGTCTACTCCCCCTACAAATTTGATTTTATCACTTTTATTGCATTAGACTGATTAAATTAGATAATCTATTTAGATCCAGCAAGCGAGTGCTGAGAAAATAGTAACTGCCAAATATATGTTATTTTTCTTTGCAGGAATGTCAAATAGACATTTCTGCAAAGAAGATTTGGAAATGGTGCCAACAAACGTATTAAAAGTTGATTTACATCAGTAATTATTAGAGAAATGCAAATCAAAATCACAATGAGATTATCATCTCACATCCAATAGGATGGCTGTTATTAAAAAAATAACCCAGAAAATAAAAGGCATTTGATACAGATGTGGATAAATTGGAATCATTATTGGGAATATAAGATGGTGCATTTGCTATGGAAAACAGAATGGCAGTTCCTCAAAAAAATTAGAAATAGAACTGCCATATGATTCAGCAATCTCACTTCTGGGCACATATCCATATTTGAATGTGGAATCTTGTAGAAATCTATATATGGATACCTACCTTTTAGCAGCATTATTCCCAGTAATCAAGAGGTGAAAGCAAGCCTGCTATTCATTGAATATGTTATATACAGACAATGCAGTATCATTCAGCCTTTAGATGAAGGAAATCCTGCCACATTCTAAATATGGATGAACTGTGAAGACATTATGCTAAGTGAAATAATCCAGCTCCAAGATAAACATTATATTATTCCACTTATATAAGGTATTCAAAGTAGTCATTTTCATAGAACTGGAATATAGAATGGTGGTTTCCAGGAACAGTGAAGAGAGGGAAGCAGAGTTGTCATTTAATGGGTACAGAGATTTGGTTTTGCAAGGTGAAAAAATTCTGGAGATTTATCATACAATAATATGAAACTACTTAACAGCAGTGAATTGTACATTTTATTTTATTTATTTTTATAATTTTATTCATTCATTGTAATTATACCTCATAGTGAGATTTAATGTGACAGTCATATATGCAGATATCACTTGATGTATTTCTCTCCACATCCCATCCTGCTCCCCCTTCCCCTGTCTCTATAAATGTTAAAGAGATGGGCAGTGATAGCTTCATATATGAACAAACATTATTTGATTTGTTGCCTTCCTCTGACCTCCCCCACACACTCCTGTCTCCCCTCCCCTGATTCCTTTCCACTATTCTATTTATCTTTCCATTTATCTGAAGTTTTTTTTGTTAACAAATTTTTGTCTTCTGCATATGAGAATAAACATACAACTCTTTGCTTTCTGAGGCTGGCTGATCTCAGCTGGCATAAGATTTTCTAGGTCCATCGATTTTCCTGCATATGATACAATTGTGTTCTTCTTTATTTAATTTTATGTATATGCCATATTTTCTCCATTCATTCATCTGTTGGTGAATACCTAGTTTGGTTCCACAATTTGGCTATTGTAAATTGTGCTGTTATAAACATGAAACATGGGTACACACATATCACTATAGTGTTCTGACTTTAATTCTTTGGGAAAGATACCAAAGACTGGTACAGCTGGGTCATATGGTAGTCTTACTACTAGTCTTTTGAGAAGCCAGCATACTGATCTCCATAGTGGTTGTACTAATTTATAATCCTACTAATGGTGTATAAGTCTGAACTGCACATTTTTAAGTGGTTAAGATGATCAGGAAAAAAAAAAAAAAAGGAAAAAACTGTAAGTTTTCTTACGGATGTTTTTATCTCCCCTCATCTTCTCATAGCCCCTTTGCTAATTCCTTCTAGTCTCTATTAGCAATTGCTCTGTCATAATAATTGTCTCCTTACCTGTTTGTCTTTTCACAAGAATGTCCCTTGAAGACAGAATCCCAATCCTATTCCCCCTTGCTTCTCCACAGTTCGGTGATGAATGACCCATAACAAGTGCCTAACACCTCTTACTGACCAAATGAAAGAAGAACAGAAACATCAGATATTTGCTATATTGTTTGGCAATTTCACTCATTTTCCAGCTTTAAAAAAAATTATATATATATATATATATATATATATATATATATATATATATATATATATAAACTTAATGACGAACAAGACTCCACACAATGTACATACACACCATACTCCTGGACAAGAGGGTCCTAACAATCAACAGGAGTTTTCCATCCGTTCAATGTGTTGCAAATAGGAAAGACTTAAACTTTAATTTTCACAAACATTACTTGTAGGTGGCTGAGCTAGAATAGCAAATTATTTTCTCAATTTCATAAAGTAAAGAAAAGCTGCCAAAGAAGTATTGACTGAGATATTGACCATATGTTAGATTTTTCCATTTTCAGACATTTCTATTTTATAAGATATTCCTGTTAGGAAATGGTTTTCTGCTTTCTTGCAAAATTAAAATAGGTAACCTGTCACACATAAATGTTATTTTCTCCGCTTACTGAGATGTCACTCTCACATTTTGCTTCTGCTATGTTAATTCCTTCTATGTACAGACATGTGGATAGGTTTAGCATTTTGATACATGTTGAACTTTGAACTCAGGTTGTCACTCCCAAACTATGTTTCCATCAACACTGTGTCATTGCCAAATAGAATAATGGCACTAATCTCAACTCGCAGCAGAAACACAGCATGTGAACATATTGCACTTTCTTAATTCTACATTATTTCTTCCACTAATGGTTTTAAACATATAGTGCCATCGCTAGCTCACTAGATTATGAAACAATAACTAGCAAACCCACATTAATGTAAATAAGCAAATTTGTTATTAAGGTTTTTTAAATCTTTTTTGAGATGAGACATGTGTGTACATTACAGTTATATTTTATATGAGAAAGTAGATTCCCACCATATTCTGTTCTGAAAGTGAACTGACTAAATAAGTTTGATTTGTTGTTTATTATGAATTTCTTATTTTTCTTTAAAATTAGTTTTTATTTTAAAATTATTTGGGTATATAACCAACATATTTTTTATTTTTTTATTGGTATATTATAATTAGACATCATAGTAAGGTTCAGAGTGATAAATACATAAAATGCATGCAGCCTTCCTTGTATGTTTCCCTCTGACCCTCTCCATGTAGATAGTCTTTACATTGGTACAGAATACTTCCATCCATCATGAAATTATAGCATTTGGGAATTCTGTATTTTCTCAGCTTTATCCTTTTTTTCATCCTAGTATGTTCCCTCTCCTCTTTCACAGTAGCTGAAAGTGGACCTCATAAAAAAAAAAGACACTTTTAGCATCCTACACATCTGGATTATGTTGATTATGTTGTTGGAGAAAGAAGGCAGACTATCTGGGTGAGATAAAAATAATGAAAGTCCTGAAATGTGGCTCTGGAGAAGGTGGCTGTAGCCACAGCCTTTATTTACAGCATTCCCTTTACTCCAAAGCATCACAAATAATAATAATAATAATAATAATAATAATAATAATAATAATAGCAATGATAATAATAATAATGAGGAGGATAATAGAATAATATAACACAGGGGAAACTGAACTTACTTTATGAGTTAGGCACCATTATTTTCCATCTGCTTTTAGGTGAGACTAGCTAAAATTGTGGTTCAAGTACCTTTGTAAGGGAACCCAATTAATAAGCATAGACAGCCAAAATAAAACCATAGTTTATTCTTGTGTTTGTTTAGTGCTGTGGATTGAACCCAGTGCCTGGCTCATGTAAGCATGTGCTCTACCACTGAGTGACACCCCCAGCCTCTATCTCATAATTTAAAAAGAATATTGTGTCTTGCATTCTATTTTTATACTTCCAAACAATTTGTTATGTACCACAGTGAGTTTTAATGGTTTATGGGGAGCCAAAACATGTTGGTGCACTTCTCATGAAACAGTGAATGAACAAATGAGACTTGTTTGTGGTAGCCATACCTTTTCTGGCAGAAAATAATAAGATAAGACTTGGATGAAGATTTATTAATCTCCAGTAGAACAATGTGCAAGATGTGTTATATATACTTCGGCGCTTGTGAGTCAAAATAGATAAGGCTCTATATTTCCTTCATTTATAAAATAATTATTATAAAGTACCTACAGTGTAATGGGACTGACTACTCTAATTTGGGGGATATAACAGTGCACAAGAAAAAGTCTAGCTTCTTATGAAGCTTACATGTTAGTGGAGGGGATATGAATATTTAAAGCTACAATAAATAAAATAACTTCTAATGATGATAAATACAGTGGAGTGAAACAGCAGACCACGAGGTAGAGAGGGCTGTGGAGGGAGGAGCAGCAGGGCCACACTAGACAGGAGGCTTTCAGAGACAGTAACCTCCTGCTGCTGAGATCTAAATGTTCATCAAGAACTAAACCATCTGAAAATTCTGTGGGGGATATGAGGCAGGTGGCAGAAGGAAAACTTTCTGAGTAGACAAAATAGCATGTGGAAAGGCCCCAAGGCAAGACCAGCATGAAGAATTCTAAGAAAAGAAAAAAAAACATACATGAAAACCAAGGTTGCTGCAGGCATTTTAAAGCTCAGAGAGGAGAGTGGGAAGCTATTAGACTTTTTATATACTTTTATTTGTACATTTTAATTACACATGATAGGGAGGTTCAAAGTAATATAAACACACATGTACACAGCACTTGGTGCATTTCCTTCACCAATACCGCCCCCATCTCACTCCCTGTACTTGTTAGAGATTTGTAAGGATACCTTCATATATACACATAGTATTATTTGAACTGCTTCATTCCTCAGTTCTCCTTTTCCCTCTTCCCACCTGATGTCCTCAATCCCCTCCCACTATTCTACTGTTTTTTCTCATTTATCTGAAAGCCCTTTTGTTTTCTCTTTCCTCCTCCTCCTTCCTTTTTTTTTTTTTTTTTTTACTAACTTCCACATATGAGATGAAACATACAATCCTTGACTTTCTGAGACTGACAGACCTCACTTAGCATAATCATTTCTAGTTACACCCATTTTCCTGAAAATGACATAATTAAATAAATAAAGGAAGGTGTGGTCCTGCTATGCAGTGTTGTGACAGTATTACCAGTCTTCATTCCTGGGGGAAGTGCTTTTCTCTTCTTGACAGGAGATATTAAGTAACCAGCTTATCACACACCTATTTGGATTGCCTCCTTAGGAATCTTAGTTCTAGTCATCTACTTAAACCTCCCATACTTATGCAGTTCCTTCTAACAGTTTGCTCTACGTATACATACAGACCCTGTTCTAATACCTGTGAGTTATGCAGACTCCTGGTGTGTGTGAAAGTAGAGGCCTGTATATCTCTCAGAGCAACTTTTGAGTTCTTCTGTTTTTCTACAGATTATAATAAGTGGGTTAGATAAAAACCATTGAATCAGGACTTCAGAACTGATAAATTTTGAGCTGGTTATTAAGGGGAGTCAGCTGAAAAACTGGTCGTATCAATTACAGGAGGCAGAGTGTATCAAGGTATGTTTTGTACATAATTGATTCCAAGCATATCTTTAAAAAATAAATGGATGGAAAGTAAATGTAAAATTGGATTGCCAATCCACACAAACATGATGTTAGTGTTTGGAGAGAGGTGAAGATTGAAGGGTGTAGAGTAGCAGGAAATAGTAGATGAACTTGGAGAAACCTGGCCTCTAGGCTGGGGTACACCTCTTCAAAGCCCAATCCACTATCAGTTCTAAGTGACTCTGAGCAAGAAACTTGATCTCTTCTCACCTTATTTTCCTCCTCTGCAAAGTAAAGGTAATAAGGGCAACATTTCAGAGTGTAGTTATGAGTATTAAATGACAATGTCTCTAAAACTCTTTAAGAAACAGGCTTGCTTGGAGTTGGAGTTACACAGTGATTGCCATTATTATTTTCTTAATCAAATGGGGGGTTTGCATTTGTTTTAGTAAACTTTTTTTTTTTTTTTGCGGTACTGGGAATGGAACTCAGGGGCATTCTACCTCCGAGCTATACCCCCAGCCCTATTTTTTATTCTTTTATTTTGAAACCGAGTCTGACTAAGTTGCGGAGTGCCTCACTAGGTAGCTGAGGCTGGCCTCGAACCCGGATCCTCCGGTCTCAGCCTCCCGAATGCTGGGATTACAAGCGTGAGCCACCACACCCGGCTTGTTTTAGTAAACTTTTAACTAAGCAATAACTTATTTAACACTTTGTAGAAGTATTTTCTATTAGACGTAAGAATAAATTTAAAATCCTATATATTTATACAAATGCTACCACTGTGCAACTACAGTTTTACAACTTGCTTTTTTCACTGAATATATATTTTGGAAAGTTTTGCATTTTAGAACACATTAAATTTTAAATTATTTCAGTGTTGTATAGAGTTTTAAAAGGAAATTATTTCAAAGGTCTTTCCTGCCTCCATGTCATAATTGATTATGCTTCTTAGAAGAAGTCTAGTAACTCAAATTCCTTTTTACAATGTATAATCTATAATACTATACAATGTGTGTCACAATTAGTACCTAGTTCTTTTTTATTTAATTTTATTTAGAATGACTCCTCCTAGTGAAAGAGAGAGAGAGAGAGAGAGAGAGAGAGAGAAAGAATAGCTGCTATTACTACTACTGCTGCTACTACTACTGTTGTTTGGTACTGAGAATACAACCCAGGGTTGTTCTAACTCTCAACCACAACTTCAGCCCTATTTTATCATATTTTGAAACAGGGTCTCATTAAGTTGCTGAGGAACTTGCTGAGTTGCTGAGGCTAGCCTTGAAACTGTGATCCTCCTGTCTCAGCTTCCCAAGTACAGGAATTACAGGCATGGACCACCACATCCAGCTAGGTCTTATCATTAATAATATTCTAAGCTTCTTGTAGTTGATACAGCCAAAAACTGTGTAATCACCTGAAATTTTACATTCATAGTGGTGGCATAATTAAATGTACAGTAATATAATATTTTAAAGCCCAGTTAAGAATAATGGATTGGGCACATGCATTAAGACTGTTATGTTGTAAAAATGATGACCAGAATGAGTAAGGAGACTCCAATAAACAAATTGCTGGAAGATAAATAGCAGCTGGTCATCAGAGAAGGGGAAATAAAGCTGAATTCAAAGCCAGAAATGATTTGCAGCACAGAATCCCTCCTTTCTATCTAAATACATATGTACATACATACTGGAAATGGAACTCAAAGGCTTTCTACTTCTGACTCATACCTCCAATCATGTTTTTTTTTTTTTTTTAAACCAGGGTTTCACTATGTTGCTGAGGCTAGCCTCCAACCTCCAATCCTCCTGTCTCAGTTTTCCAAGTCCTAGATAATAGGTGTATACCACCACACCCAGATTCAAACATTTATGAACTTGCAGAACCAGGTGTCTCTGGAATGGGAGGGATGGCAAGCCTAAAAAAACTAGAGAATCCAGTACCTGGGAGACTGAGACAGGAGGATGGAAGGCTCAAGGCTAGCCTCCAGGCTAGTGAGACCCTCAACAACTTAGCAAGATTCTGTTTTAAATAAAAAATAAAAAGGACTGGAGGTGTAGTTTGTAGGTAGAAGGCCCCTGGGTTCAATCTCCAGTTCTAAAACAAAACAAACTTAAGCAAAGCAAAGCAAACAACACCAACAACAAAAATTGGGAGAACTGGTTGAATGTCTAAGAAATAGACCTGTTCTCCTTTCCTCTGGACTCTGTATAATTGAGTGGTTGTTTCTACATTCTGACAGAAGATGAATTTTTTTTTATATTTTGGAAAAGATAAGCTGATCTCTAACCATGTAAAGGAACAATAAATTAAAACAAGATAAGAAAGTGGATATTCCTGTTGGAATTGAGATGCCCAGTGCTTTGCCCTCATTTTCTGCCCTCTTCCACCAAGGATATGGGAAACATGATGTGAATTTTACAGGCATGAAATGAAAGATGTTTTTGTTTTGTTTTGTTTTGTTTTCAGGGAATGTGGGTAAGAGAGAAACTAAGATACTGATATCAGAGATCCCCAAGAAAGCAGCCCAGTATCTCAACATGTAATGAAGATCACTATTAACAAATCCCTCCCACCACCACAGAATTTCCAATCAGCTTTTTAGTATTTTACCTTGAGCAGGCAGCCATGAATCACTCCGTACTTAATGAAAAGCATCAAAGATAAAAGATGGAGGCAAAAATAAACAGAAAACTCTATGAGCTCTTCACAATTAAAGATCAGAGATTTGTGAGAAAAAAAAAATCTCAGTAGGAGGTTTGGAAAGTAAAGGAATCTGTCAGAATAAAGAGCAAGCAGATAATGAAGTGGAAGTCTGGAGACTAGGAAAAAAAAAAATTGAAAGCTATTTTGTTATTTACGAGACCAAGGGAACAAGACATTATTTTGGAATGTGTGTATATACATTTTCAATAGATTTTCATAACATAGCATCTTCTACATCTGAATTAAGATGTAATTAAACTGTAGCAACTGGTGTGTATGCTATAACCTATTTGCCATGAAGGCATGACTATTTATAAAAGCTTAGAAATCCAGTATTGACATAGGATCAAGAATCAAATCCAAAAGATAGAAGGAAAATTGAATTTTACAACATTAAGGCAATTATATTGTATAAATGTATAAAAGAGATTCTTTGGATGGATGTTTTCTAAGTATTCTAATATATGTGACCAAAGAATATGTAAGATACTCAAGGCCAGAAATTGCCTTCTAAGACCTAAGATCTATTAGAAATTGACATATTCATAGAGAAATAAAGTCTCTCGGGAGCTGGATGAGGTGCCCTTGTGAAGAGAAACTGAGGCAATGAGAGGCTGTTTCCGTGTTTACCTGAAAGGGAAACGGGAATGAAAGCAGCAATAGTTTTACCATTTTGCCTGTTTTGAGTCCTGCCTTAAAACACACACAGCTTTTGATTGATTGCTTCCCCAGGCCTTAGGAAGGTGCTGGAGAGTTGAGTTACAACCCTTTTAAAGAACTGGTAATGTTTGAAATGCTCATCTGGTAACTTTGAAAGCCCATATCTTGGATTGAGCATTGAGCATCCATTTGAAAAACCCTCAAAGATTTCAGCAAACATATCTAGAACAGGTTTCCATCAAATAACCTGTTCTCTCTCTCTCTCTCTCTCTCTCTCTCTCTCTCTCTCTCTCTCTCTCTAACATTTCCTGACTCAGCTGAATGTTATGAAGAATGAATCTGATTGAAGTAATTGGCAATAAAGCATGAATAATTAACTGACACTGTGGTCCTTCCGGGTATTGGCTTTTAAGAGTGCAGGCTGAGCTGTCACTAATTGGGAGATCAGGGAAGAGCAGAAGCAATTTAGCACACTGCTTCTGCTTTGCATTTTTTTTCCTCAGAAATGTATTTTTACCTAAAACCTCTCAGTTGAGTGTATTCTAAGACATATATTGCCCCATAGCAATGATAGTGAATTCCTTTCTATCCACAATTTTTGTGACTTCTTCTCAAATGCTTTTTTCTCTCTCTACTACCAGACCAGGCTGCTTCCCATTTTCCATTTGTACTTACCTGCTCACACAGTGGGGATATCCCCAGAGTCAGGCACATCCATTGGCCTCTTGTGGGATGCTGATAAGCACTATGCTTTTTAAGCTCTTCTAATTATCTAGTTACCCTGTATTGCGATGATTACTATTTTATTAAATGTACTCCAACTGAATACCCTGCTAAACCCAATTCAAGAAACAGAACATTACCAGCACAACACTGTTCCTCTTGAAGAATGTCTCTGGCCAAGAATAGCATCAATCCTCCCATTATTTTTGGTGAAATCACTTTGTGTTTTATCAGGCATTTGAGAGACAAGGCTAGAACACTGAATGTGTTCAAGATGTTCAAGAACTGAAACGTTTAAGAAAAAGAATTGCTACTATGCTCTAGAAAAAAATGATTTAAAAAAATTCATATATAATCCATTGTTTTAAAAAGTGAGACTGCAATTGCAGGAGTATATGTGAAGCAAAGAAAAATAAACAGAAAGACCGACTCAACCAAATATTTGTTAGAATAGTGACTTTTTAGGTAGACTATTTAATTTAGAATGATTTTCATTTGTTAAGGATCAACTATTTTTCCTCTAAGGAAGATGCAGTGTTATTTTATTATAAATGTAATAGTAAACTAGCCATTTGACTAGGTATGAATTTTGGTGAAATATTAAAAATTAACGAAAATCCTGTTCAATTAAAATTGTATGCCTGGTATCTGCTTTATATGAAAGAAGACTTTTATGTCTTCTGTCAAATTGATCAAAGGGTATTACTTGCCTTTTCTATGCAAACATATTTTTGAGAAGACTGATTTTCTCATCCTTTAGACAGTTTATAAATCATTTTTATTCAATGTGCAGTAATATACTTTAGACATGTTAAAATAGAAGCCTATGGTAAAATATTTATCATTAAAATAATGTCTTTGCTTCAACTTAGTGATACTAATTTATGAAACTAATGCTATGTGACAGAAGTGCTTCAAAGCCTAATTGAGCACTTATCAGAGTCATTTTCTCATAAATGTGGATTTCCACAAAGATCAGGGTCCTCACATTCACAGAATATACTATTTTCCCAGAGCTGTTATGAGGTTCCTATTTGGGCCTCAGGAAAGCCTTGAGTGATAACAATAGTTTTAAAATAAAATCAAATTGATGTCAGATAATGCATGCTTGATAGATACCCAGAAGCAGTCTGACTATGCTACATAAGAGTGGGTAACAGAGTCTTTGGTAAGGAATAAACAGATAGTTTCAGAGCTTGTCACAATTTATTTACAGTAAAATTTTAGATATTCCTTCCTACTTTGGACTATGTACCCTTTGGCTCATCTTCCATTAACTTAAAAAATATTTTCCCAGCAGAGCATCATGGCATATGCCTGTAATCCTAGTACTTGGGAGGCAGAGACAGGAGACAGAAGGATCATAGGTTCAAGGCAGGACTCCACAACTTAGCTAGTCGTTCAGCAACTTAATGAGACCCTGTTTCAAAATAAAAAATAGTATATGGCTGAGGGTGTAGCTCGCTGGTAGAAGCCCTTGGGCGCAACCCCCAGTACCACATACACAAAACATTTTCCCTAAATTATTTTATATTTGGGGTTTTCTGCATTGGCCATATTTTACTCCAAACACGTTTATTTTTATCTTTGTTAGGATTTATTTTGTTTTTACTTCATTAAGTGTGAAGAAGTTAGTGAATACTTTTCCTTTCTGGCCCGAGCTTTCACTTTCTTTTCTTGCTAAAACTGCTGAGTTTTTAGGTCTTTTCATAAAACCTGTTCTCTAAATAAAATGCCCTTTTGGGAACACGATGTTTCCACATTTATTTGGAGAGGCCTGTAGGGTGACTTAAACCACAAACATTTTAATTAATAATGTTGATGTTTTTATTATTGCTCAGGGGGTAACCTGTTTTTTGTGAGCACATATGAATTGAGTTCTGTAGAGTGTTGCTATCCCTCAGAATTACATGGGGGACATTAATGAGGGTCTTTCTGCTTCCTAATGCTTACCCAGGGAGTTATAAAGAAATACAGCAGTATGCTGTAGTAAGGAGGTGAGTATTCAGCACCTGCTAAGGGGAGGCACCATTTTGGAGCTGTAATAGAGCAAAGAATAAGATTTACCAAGCCACAGCCCATATCACTTCTATCTTAACATATCTATATATACACAAGCAATAAAATAAACACATTTTGACTTCTGTTATTGGTCATTGTCCTGAAGAAAAATGATTGAGGATAACAGATAATATGATTGTGTCCAGTGGTCAAGGAAGCATCCTCTGATGAGACAACATTCAATCAGAGGATTGGATGGAGTGGAGAGGAGCAGGAAGAGCAGAGGGCACAGGCCCTGGAATGGGGGACTGGTGTGTTTGAGGGAACTTGGTCTGCCTAGAGTGCCTAGAGTGATAGGGGGTGAGAAGGACATAGGGTTGGTTGGAAAGGGTTTGGGTTCATTCTACTGGGAATGGTAAACCAAAGTAGGGTTAATCAAAAAGTAGTGTAATATGACTTGTGTTTTAATAAGATCACTTATACTACAACCTCAGACATAGATCAGAGGGATCTAGAATAGAAGCTAAGTGTGCTGTTAAGGGAAACATGGTGCTGAGCAAGAGAATTATTGTTTAGAGGTAGTAGAAGAAAGAAGATCAAATATATTTCTTGTTTTGTTTTGTACTGGGGATTGAACCCGGGCCATTCTACCTCCAAGCTACACTCCCAGACCCTTTTATATTTTTAATTTGAAACAGGATCCCACTAAGTTGCTTAAGGTATCACTGAGTTGCTGAGGCTGGCCTTAAACCTGTGATCTCCATATCTCAGGTTTTTTCTTAGCACTGGATTACAGATGTATGCCACCATACCTGGCTCAAATATATTTTGAATGAAGTTTTATGTTGAGGAATTGGAAATGAGAATGAGAGAACAGGGTGAATGATGGGTGACATAAACACAGATATAAGGTTTTCATCTACTAATCTTTTGACATGAACTGCCACATCTACTATCGACTGAGACATTCTTATAGAAAACCTTTGGTTTCAAATATATTTGTACCACAAAGTGATTATCTGTGACCACTCCAGAAAGAACATTGATCCTCACATCCATCCCCTCACCGTGTTTTAGTTACTGAGGAGAAACATATCATCACTTTTATCTTTAATATCATATTACAAGCCCTATCTTCATTCAGAGTCATTCCTACTGTGTTATTTTAGGTGCCTTTGGAACCATAAAGAAAAGCTTGTATTAAGGGCAAAGCTTGGGAGACTTGGGTGCCAATTGTAGCTAGAAAGTGTTTCAAATCAATTGATTATGTCAGAAGTCAGAGTTCTTCACTTTGCTTAATCTCACTTTAATTTTCTATCAGGGAATTAAGGTGTTTTAGATTTTAAGACCTTACCTTTTTGGATCAGGCCCAAGAAATGAGTGTTTTTTTTTCTTTGCAAAGCTCTCCTTTTTATGCACCAGATTTTCTGACATTCTGAATTAATAATAAGTCTGTCTAAGTTAGATTTAGGTTGTGGGAAAGACAAGACTTGCTTTACTCTAGGGGAGGCAATATCTATTTTTATAGGCACCTGAATATTGTAAGTACTGCATATTCAGGGTGTTTGCACTAGTAACTTATATTAATAGGCAACTTGATAACAAATTTCTAAGAACTGGGTCAGACAGAGATATTAAATCCATGCCTTATAAGGTTTCTTAATAGCTTGGCTTATTTTTAAAGCAATGTTGAAGACTACCTCTTCATCGTGTCTCTCCTTTATATTTTAGGGCTTAGCTCATGAAAGTTTTTTTAAAATGGCTTTTTTAAAATTTAAGAGCTGATATTCCATATTAGCTGATTTAAACCTTTTTAATAAACGTTTATTAGTACATTGTAATTATACATCATAATAAGATTCAGCGTAATTAGAACATCCATGCACACAGCACTTGGAGAATTTCCCCCGGATCCCACCCCACTTTTTCTACTTCCCTGTACATGTTATTGAGATTGGCATTGATAATAGATAATTTAGCATATATACATAGTATTATTTGAAGTGTTCCTTCATCAAGTTTCCTTGGGTATTTAAACCCTTTGCTAATGCGGAAAGGCGCCATGTCCTTGTATGCCTTCCTTGAAGGCACTGAAGTGGCTATCCACTTAACAACCATTTAGAGGGCACTTGAGATGCCAGTAATCATTGTATATAAATCCTTACCCACAAACTAGGTAGGCATTTGGGTGGATATCATTAACTAAATTAGTGTGTGCTTGTTTGTTTTAACAAACTTTTGGAAGAAAATGTCCTGCCTACTTAGCACTCTGCCATTCCATACATGGCTAGAGACTTTCAGTCTCCTTCAACTCTGTTGTCCCTTTGTGACTGTCCTCAATCATAAACTGTATCTGCACCTTTCATTCTAAATCCTCCAGCTTTGATCTTTGGAACATGTACTTTTTAATAAGTCTGAATCCTCCTTATAGTGGATTCTTCTCTTCTAACCCTGTATTCTCTGACCACACCATTAACTACACTCTCTCATTCTCTTTTTATTTTATTTTTTTCTGGAATGTTGGACCCAGGTGTTGATTTGTATTGGTAAAGCCCTTGAACCTTAAAGCCATTTTGAGACTTTCAGCTCTGGCTTCTTGAGTAGACACTGGTGAGCCAAGTGATGAAGTTCACACACAAGGGGAGCTAGTTCCTCTTGGCATGAATTTTCACAAATTGGAGACAGATATTTATCCAATCAGATAACTGCAATGGAAATAGTTTTCCTCTGCAAGCCTTCATGATAATTCTGCAGAAGAAAGAGAGGCATGTCACAAGTAACTCAATCTTTGCATTTCCTTCTGTCTTTCCTTGCCAAGATTATTCCTCCTGGAGTTAGGTGAAATCTTAAGGTAGTTTTGATTTGCATCTCTCTGATTGCCAATGATGTGGAACATTTCCTCATACATTTATTGGCCATTTGTATTTCTTCTTTTGTGAAGTGTCTATTTAGGTCCTTTGCCCATTTTTTGATTGGGTTTTTTGCTCTCATAGTTGAGATTTTCTTGAGTTCTTTGTATATCCTAGTTATTAAACCTCTATCTGAAGTGTAGCTGGCAAAAATTTTCTCCCACTCTGTAGGCTCTCTGTTGAGGTTCTTGATAGTTTCCTTTGCTTTGCAGAAGCTCTTCAGTTTCATGCAATCCCATGCATTAATCCTCCTTTGAGCTGCCTGTGCTTGAACAACAACACCTGCTGGCGAGGGTGTGGAGAAGTGGGAACCCTAATACATTGTTGGTGGGATTGCAAACTTGTGCAACCACTGTCGAAAACAGTATGGAGGATCCTCAGAAGAATGGGAGTGAACCTACCATATGACCCAGCAATACCACTACTGGGTATCTACCCAACAGAATGGAAACCAAATTATCAGACCAATGCATGTGTATCTATGTTTATAGCAGCTCAATTCACAATAGCCAAACTATGGAAGCAGCCAAGATGTCCAACCACAGATGAATGGATTACAAAACTATGGGATATGTACACAATGGAATTTTACTCAGCCATAAAGAAGAATAAAATCATGTTTTTTGCAGGGAAATGGATGCAACTGGAAAACATTATGCTAAGTGAGATTAGTC